>DWRA01004310.1:0-10993 GCA_018250295.1 Spathilepia clonius
GGGTGTCAGTGTTGCGTAATTGTCTGAATACACACTATACTTATACATGTCGAACTTAACAATAATGAACAATGTGTATATATACCTACATTCTTCTTAAGACATATTAGGCGTAAGAGCAAATGATTACACAGACCAACAGGTCCAACAACCCAAAAACCTTTTTAAAAAAATCACTAATTCCTGCGTAATTTAGTGTTCTGATTACGAAAAAAAAGTTATATCACCCACCAATTTTTTACATTTCACTATTAAGGAAATATGAAGTATATGTACCAAAATGTACAAGATATATTTCTAACTACTTAAATATTTTTAAGTTGTCAACATTATATTAATCTCATGGGGTTGGCAATGAAATAAAATGTTTTAAGCTTGGTAATTTTAATAAATTTTACCGTGTTTTAGTTTTTTCTCACTAAGTATCATCTAAATTTATGGAAATATACCTATTCTGAAATTGCTATATGCTTTTTATTACAAAATTAGAATGGTTAATCGTTATCGTAAAAAACCTCATTACGCTTTTTGGTATATTTGTGGTAATTTTGTAATTAAATAACATCAATAGAACATCACTGACTTTGTAAAAACAAATACTTTGCATATTTTGGTATAGAAATGAGTAATCAATATAAGTATTGGATTGGTCACAAAGTATGTTATGTTTGTATCGAAGATCTAAGGAAATGATACAAAAAGAGAAGATAGCTTTAAAATTTGCAGTACCCAATACCCATGGTATGAAAAGTGAAAAAACATCATTTAGAGATTGATACCAAGGATGGTGGAATATCGAAATGACGTTTGATTCTGTTGGTTACTTCACAGAGAACAACAACGAACAACAACAAAGCTAGGCACGAAATTTTACGGGGAAAACGGAGAGGAAATAAAAAAGAATTACCTATAATTTGACGACCAGCGTGGCGGAGCGGTCACCATACCGGTCAAACAGAAATCTGAATGATGAATTTAGATTTCTGTTCTGGGTCTGGGTGTTTGTGTATTCGTCTTTGTGTGTGTCCATGGCACCCACGACACAGGATTCCCTAATCCTACTGTGGGGCTGTGAGTGTAAAAGCGTCTAATTTAAGCATCTTATATTATAATTGAAGTAATTAAGTATGATTATAAACGAAAATACTACTATGAGTAGTTAAATTTGTATAGGTGTATCAAGCTTTCTCTATTTTTTTTTAATAAATCAATATCATATTACGAAAGAATGGGGTGTGATAAATAAAAACTATTGTTAAATACGGTTACGACATACAAAAATGCATAAATGCAAAATTTTTTATTGGCCTGTGTTATTAACCAATTTGTCACATTACAGGTGGAAATTGACGCAAAGGTTATCGAGGTCTCGAAGAAATATCTGCCGTTCATGGCGGTCGGATTTAACAGCGAAAAGCTGACCTTGCACGTGGGTGACGGCTTTGAGTTCATGAAGAACCACAGCCAAGAGTTTGACGTTATCATCACGGATAGCAGCGACCCCGTAGGGCCCGCTGTCAGCCTCTTCCAAGAGAACTACTTCGCGCTAATGAAGAGCGCGCTCAGACCGAACGGCATCGTCTGTTCCCAAGCGGGAACATTCTGGAACGATATCGAACTAGTCACAAGCACGCTGGGACACTGCAGGAATCAGTTCCCAGTGGCAGCGTACGCATACACGTCAGTTCCAACGTATCCCTCAGGCACTATCGGCTTCGTAATCGGTTCGCTTGACGAAAATGTGAAATTCGACCAACCAACAATAACGTTCACGCCAGAAGAAGAAAAAGCAATGAATCTACGGTTTTACAATAGCAATCTCCACAAGGCAGCGTTCGCTCTGCCTACGTTCATAAAGTACCAACTCGCTTAATACGAAGTACTTAAAATGCATTTTTATTTGTAAGCAATTTAATAATGACGAAAAGATAATGTTAGGTGAAAATGGGTTTGTCCGAAGAGATATTTTTAATATACTCTTATACATTCCGAAACATTCCATAGGGTATGTTGATAATGTTTCTCGTATGGTACATTCTAGTCCAAATTTAAATCTGAATATTTGAGATAATCTTCTAGTGCCTTGACTATTTGCTCATGTATGTGATACACAGATCGAAATACATTATTTTTATATGTTTATATGCAATGTTGAATCGGGGACAATAAATTATATTTTTACTAGATTTTGTATTATTTATGTTTTAAGATTGTAATATATGTCTTTTGCAGGTATTATAAAATTAATGAATCTGTTTTTTAATAAATATGACAAAAGAGATAACAATAAATAATATTTTATCAATTTTATTTTCTTAATTTATTTTTTTATGTATTTTTGTCTATATTAAAAAAATTATTTTGAAATGACATTTCCGCTCATTGACAGATATTTAACTATCAAATTGGTCACGATTACTACACGCAGTGATACCTCTGGGAACACTAAATTGGCTATTTATAAAAAAATATTGTGGGGCGTTTCCATCCTACATCTAACTTCTTTTTGACATAAGGCAGACTGCATGTAAATTCACTGTTACTTAAGGAAGAATTACATAATATACTTGCTCTAAAATTGAAAAATAAGAGCGTAACTACATGCAAATCCTATCACCGCCGAAGTGGCTATAAATTAGCACTGTTTTTCTTTACGGTGAAAACTTCTGAACGCATTTCGTGCGACTAGGAATGCAGTCACAAGGGTTCCTACAATAAATACGAGTACATCGAGCAACTCAAGTTCCCATGTATTCAGCCAGCGAGCATGGGTCGACATATCCAGGCCTTTGTAGCGCACCGTACGCTCAATGTGATAGATTGCGTTCTGCATAGGACCGATTGGTCGGTCATGCCAAATTTTGCTAACTACTTTAGCGCGATCCCGCATTCTGTAAATTAAAAAAAATAACTTAAAAGCAATATTTTATGAACTAAAAACATTTTAAATTTAGTAGCAAAGTGATAAAAAAAGTTATCTTAAAATATAAACATTATAATTTAAAATTTGTGCAAAAATATTGTAACAAAAGGCTATTCTGATTTATTCGCATAGTTATATTTACCAGACGAAAAGTGATAATGCCGCGCATAGAAACTTTTAATTCAATCCAAAATAGCATTATGGTTTTTCGATTAAGCAACCTGATTGTGAGCCCCAGCGGGAATGTGAAATTATATGCCAATATTACTGGGCATAGCGTGCTAGAGTACGAATGAACTATGATCGGTGTGATAGACAACAGTTGAATGTAAAAGAAAAAGGAGACTATGTAACGTTCGCTCATAGTCATCATCAGCGGCAGACAAAACTTTTAGTATGGTATGTTGGTATCACTACCACTATAACTTACTCCTGCGTCAACACCTTCTTCAAGCTATCCTCAAACGTGGTCTCATCCAAATTCTGCAACCTTAGCACGGCGGCCATGCCAACCCGTTGCGCATGCGCAGCGTTCCCGTACTGGTCGCCCAGCACCGGCAGCGCCAGCAGCGGCACGCCAGCCGACACCGCCTCCGTCAGACTCAGCAACCCCGCATGCGTGATGAATGCTATGCAGTTTTCATGGTCTGGGAAGTTTAATTTGAAGGCATAGGTAATACTCTTCGTGGTTCGACTTCGCATTCTGAGGCACCATCACACCTATTTGACTTAAACAGTAGTGTTATGTGCTGTTGTGTTCTGGTTTGAAGATTGTAGTTAAGGAGATACTCTTTTGCTACTCCCATATCATAAAAAAATATCGATTGGATACCAGCTATGTCGATCGATTATGTATCGATTAAGTTACAACATAGATTATCAGTTTCCTGCGAGTTAATTATAAATACTCACGCAATAAATCATATTGAGGAAGCCATTTCAAAATGAGGACATTATCAGGTACGTCGATAAAATTCCCCTCCCATTTCCACACAACGCGTTGCGGTAAGCGCGCGAAAACTTTCAAAATGGCGCGCAACCGCTTTTCCGGCAACGTCGAGCCACGGATCAATGATCCGAAGCTAAATATTATAAATCCATCTTTAGCTTCTGACACCCATTTTTGTATGTCCTGAAAAAATATCACAAGATATCATAACGTGTTTATAAATTAACTTATTGAGTAGGTTACCTAGATATATTATTAATAGATAAATTATAAATACAATCGAATTAAATTGCTAATTATAATTTCAAGGTGGTAGAGATCTCGTGGTCTTTTTGACCTTAATGCAATATGGCATACACTATGTTTGTTTTGAGCTTATAGTAACTTTTTTTTATGAAACCGAAGTAGCAAATACAGCAGTCCACTTTATGGTTAGTGGTCATTGGACGCATTCGACCTAAATAATTACCTTTAGTATAATTTTAATCATCGGATTGGACTAATCTGGAAATCCTCCTTTGCCTGTGTAGTTTAATCCTACAAATCGTAATGTAATACATGCCTTATTTAGCGTTGGTAAGTACGTAGCTACACCTACATATTACATACATACATACATATTGCATGTATTGCCGTAATCATCTCTTTGAGCTCACGGATTTTAGTCTGATTAATATATGGTTTTGTGCCACAAAAATGCGCTTTTGTTATCAATGCATTTAGACTAAAGGGCAAAATTCATCATTTAAACGCCTGTATGGCCTCTGACCGAACGTTGAACCCGGAATTATCAGCGTTTCAAACAATTACCGTGACCACAATGCCACATGGTCGTCGCACTGGCTTTTATTTATAGTATTTTAAACGAATAATACTAAAGAATTTGTTTGTAACAAGATTCTATATTATTATATATTAAAATATTTAGTTATTTTTAATTTTCAAACTATATTTTATTAAATAAAATATAGTATAAAAGGTAAGTATTGAGATACGTGTCTACTTAACTTTGTATTAAATTTTCTACGTTAACAAATATGCCTATATCAAAGTAAATTACTACTGATTACTTCAAGTTGCAGATGCACTGTAGGTAAGTTAAGTTAAATAGTATCACCGTGTTACCAAGGTCACTATGATACATATAATCAAAGACATAAAACGTACAAAAACCCAAGTCTCGCTACGTAATTATTCTACTAAAAATAGTAGAGAGATCTAATATTAAACCATGTCGGTCAATTTATGACTTGGCAATTATTTAATACTTGAAAATATGTATTTTTGTTTAACTTCACAAACATTAAACTTATGACAAAAAATTTGAACTCCAATGTATAGTATGGGAGTTTATACTTTAAAAAAATCTTATTGTTAATGATAATATCGACTATATGCATCGATTAAATATAGATTTGAAAATACCGTTCTCTAAAAATATAGAATATCTACGTCACTGACCAACTCTAAAGCAAACAACAAATAATAAAATCCAGTCAAATGTCTTTTTGTGCTGAGATACCACATGAAATAATGAATGATGAAGATAAGGTGGATAATAATAAGTAAAGGTGGTAGAACCCTTTGTAGTTCGATTCCGGCGGCACCACCGCCTCACTTATTTCTGCCTAATAATAGCAGTGTTAAGCGCTGTTGTGTTCTGGTTTGAACGGTGTGGTAAGGGAGATAAACTTAATGAGATATTACAACTTAGTCCTCCGGGGTAGCAACGCATTTGTGGTCCACTTCGGTTGGGATTCTGGTCTTATCTGGGGTGGATCACAAATGTCCATGGGCGGCAGTCGCCACTTACCATCAGGTGGACTGCATGCTCATTTGCTACTCCATCATAAATAAAAAAAGAAGAATGTTCTTTATTCTGCTGTTTGCAAACATATAATAGAAATTTGTTTAATTAATAATGTACATATAGCACGACTCGCACTTGGCTGCTTTATGTATTTACGTAGTTACACATTGTTCAAGTGTAAACACATATAGGTGTAATATAAACAGGTGGTTTTGACGATTTTACAGTTGTAATTTTATTGTAGTAATTTTAATCAACGAATATATAGTAGGTACCTACATTTTAATGGCCTATTCATAACCGTGCAGTAGGTAAAATACTAGTTATCTGTCAATGTAAGTCCCCTTAAAATCGGACCAGCAGCTACTGAGATTACTCAAAACAAACAGACAGACAAACAAAAATTTAGATAATTGTGGTTTTGGTATAAGTACCGTATACACTATAATATTATGCATTGAATAAAAGAACAGTTATTCTGAAATTACAAACAAACACGTTTTATTTTGTTAAGTTGTATAGAGTATGGCCACATATTACCTACATCAATTATTTTTACAATGTTTCAGATAATTACTTGTATAGTATAAAAAATTCATATAAGTACCTTATATGAAATGCAAAGTAAAGAAATGTTCGGCGATATAAAGTTGCAAAATTTCATGTGCTCGTTAAGTTAACGCTTGGATCCGTAGGTATCATTAGATAGCGGTTGTTAAAGCTACGATGACTTATTAGCGAATTGAAAACATCCAACACCAACCTCACTCATTCGTATCAGATTCAAATCTTTATGCTCCTGCACTAAATGAAAATCTTACATTACAATGAATACATAAACCCTGCCGCCGACAACTCATTAGCTCTGGCACGAACACGGATCTCTCAGAGTGAGAGGTTAGTTCATATTCCACCGCGCTGGCCAAGTGCGAATTAGTAAATTATTAATTAAATTACTAGTAAATGAATTATCAGGTGTGTAGGTTTCACGATGTTTTCTTTCATAGATATAGCAAGTTATAGTGAGAATTAACTTCTAATACGCACATAACTTCCAAAAACCTGATATGCGTGCTTGGGTTTAGAACTTCGCACCCCTCGATTGGGAGGCCTTGATTAAGCCACTAGGCTATCACTGCTTCAAACCTTGCCAAGCTGATGCGATGAAATAGAAACTAATATGTAGCTATTAAAATTGCGTCATAATCTTAATATTAAACCAAAAATAATTATTACAGTTTATATGAAGTAAATTAAATTTAATGTCAGTATATAATAAATATACCTACTGTATTTTAAAATATTTTTTATCTTCAATTGTCTATCATCATCAATTACCATTGTAGCAGCGTACCTACTGCAATAGATATTATACAAGAATCCCTCATAAAATCGACGGGCCCCTAAAACAAAATCGTATACAAAAATTACCAATTTACAGTATCAATCTTAGATTAATAATAAAATAGATTTCGTCTTATTTTTCTACAATATAAGATTTTGTTCTTGGGGCCCGTCGAAGTAAAAAAATATGCAACATGTAGCTTTTAGCTTGTAGGTACAATACAAACCAATAATAAAATATATTTCGTCTTATTTTTCTATAAGATTTTGTTCTTGGGGCCTGTCGAAATATGTATACTCTTGCAGCCATCGTACTGACAGTATTTTTTATAGTGCTGCTTTCCTCGTAGAATGTGAAGGTTTTAGGTTATAGGCCAACACGGTAGTTAAATGCATTTTATTCACATCTGTCTATTTAATACAGACTGGTTTCCCTACAATGTTTTCCTCCACCGAGATCATTACATAAAATAAATATCATGGATATATTACGATAATTGCAAAACCCGGTTTCTTGGACATGAATCCAGGTCACAAGCACGGAATATCAAAATTCGTACGTATATGTTCAGTATCAGATGATTTCGAAAAACAAAACTGCCTCTATATTTACTATAAGGGCCTCGAGTAAGGGTGAATGACTGAACTAATTGTTGTAGGAGGTGCTTTACATAACTCCAAGATTATTTTTTTTATACGATGAAAGGAGCAAAGGTGATGTATTGCACCTGATGTAAAATAACAACTGCCGCCCATGGATATCTGTAATCGACCTATTAGAATCCTACCCGAGGTCGGTCACAAATGCGTTGCTACCCCTGAGGATAGAATAGAAATATGCGATAAATATGCCTCCCTTACCATACCCTTCAAACCAAAAACAAAAGTGCTTAACCCTGCTTTTATAAGGCAGATAAATGTGTGAAGTTGGTGCTGCCAGAGCCAAATCAGGAAACATCTTACGTTAAAAATTCAATAAGATAATGTGTTTTGTTTATGTAATCAAAGGAGCGACAGATTTACGCGATCCCAAATAGGAAAGGAGTCCAATCTAAAGGATATTTTTTTAATAATGGGCATGTGCAATACCATGTAGTCCACCTGATGATATAAATATCTAGTTCTATCATGTTGAAGCGCCCTGATTGCATATGGAGATCTTTTCTAAACGGGCAGTATTTCTGCAAGTTAAAAATATGTAATACTAGTATGTCTATTTTGTTAAATCTTAACGTTACGAAATTATAGCATGCGAAGATTGCACGAGTGAATGGAACTAACTTTACTCGTAAGAGTAAATGTAAATTGTCATATCTTAACTGCCATTTGTTTTGAGGTAAGTTAAAATGGGCGACTGTATAAGTGACCATTGTAGCATTTAAATATTTAGAACGTTGCCAAATTTTAAGTAAACCGCCTTTTTAGAAGTAGGTATACCACATTGCTATGAGAATTTTATATACAGAAGCTCATTACGTAAAAATATTTTAAGTGTTATTTTTACTTACAGGGCGCAGCGGCTGGAGAATTTTATTATGCAGGTGTATTCCACCAACTTCGACGAGGGATGGCGGGACCGACCTGACTCCGTTCCACACATGATATGTGTTCATTAACACTACGCTAGCGTTTTTTCCTATATTTTCCAATTTGGGTAGTCGTTTACCAAGCTTTTTTTCCAAAATCCGCTGTTCTTCCCAGCGTATTGCAATTTCATACCACCATATGTAGAAATAGTGGCAAATCGTATTTTGAACTCTCTCAAAGAAACTCATTTCAGATGTAAAAGGCATCATCATTTCGGGTACATGAGCGGGATTATCCGAAGCTCCAACTCTTCGTGGAGTCCATGGTAGCATGGATGTAGACATCAGTCCGACAGACGGCAAACCGTAATTGTGGATAATGCCTAACATACAATCGCTGTTAAAATGTTCCACTAAAATAATGTCATAGTCACCTTGCGCGGCGATAAACTCTTCAAAAAGTTTCGAATCCAAAATTCGTCTACAGAGGTGTAGATTTGATGTCGCCAGACCAGTGATAAGCGGGATGTGCTCAAAGAATTTTTCCAAGCCAAAAAATGAATAATCGAAATTCCTTAAATCTACAATTTCTACGTTTAAAGAAGCTAGACTCCTTAGGTCAACATCGCGGCGATTCGATCGTTTTTGTGTGGGAAAGAACGATACTACAGTCAAATTGTGTCCTCTGGATTCCAATTCTTGAAGTAACGGCTCAAACACCATATAATGACTTTTTCCTGGGTACGGTAATAAGCAGAGGATATTGTAAGCGCCTGTTTGTATCCATATTAACGTAAATAAAAACACTCTCAGAAGAAACATAGTAATCAATATTTTAGTGACACATTTCCTAAGAACACTTGTTTAAATTAATAGATCGATTAAATGACACGTGCGTTAAACAGATAGAGTCCAGCTGACTGAGCTGAGCTCTGTGGTGGATTAATGTAGCTAACGTTATTGCAGTGAGCACTATTCATACACGAAGTATGTAACTACACGTGTAAATCACAGTGCATACGGGATGTAAACACTTATTATGTAAGACATACGCAAAATAGACGGGTGTGCCAGAACGGCTATCGTAATTTAGTAAATACAAAGTATAGACTATATATGTATATATGTTTATTTATAAAATAAATTCATAGAAATTATCAATCTTCCATTAAAGGTTGTTGAATTACAAGCTATGTTTTGTGAGATTACCTATATTAGATATTGAAATTATTCAGTTTTATATTAAAAATAGGTCAATTGAGCGCCGGATTACTTTTTGCAGTTTCAAATATTTGAAAGGTTTAAAACAAACTTTAATGTAGACACGGCATAATAAACTACAATTACATTCCTAATACATTGAATAGGTAGGTACTTGTTCATCCTCCAATTCAATTATCAATTCCTGTCTTTGGTTCAATTCTTTCTTTCACACATTCCTTAAACATTCTTGTTACCCACTTTTGTGTTTTGATTTGTGGCGATAGTAAAATTGAAACAATAGATGTAACAACTGAGAACTTACGAGTAACCATGCTTCTATAGCCGACTAACGTGGGAAATAGGTATAGATCTACTTTAAACATCAGCTTCTCTTGTTCTCCTTCTAACATCAGCTATCTGGTAGTGAAAGTGCCATGAAAATCAGCCGATTTGAATATTTGGTCAAAAAAACAGACACGAACAGAGAATGAAAACATCACGACGATACCTACACGCCCTCTACGCCTGAGCATTTTTTAAAATTATTTGATTAAGACTGATTGTAAGATTTGATTAAGACTGATTGTAAATTTTGATGAAAATATTTACAAATATGAGTTTTTCTGTTTTCATTGTTGTTTAATTTAGAATAGAGAAATATTTACATATTTTTGATAATTAAGATTTCATAATATTTTCTATTAACTAACCTAAGCTCGCTCACGTTATTTATTCGATATATATACTACTTGAAGAGACATAGTGTCTCTTCAAGTTGATATTTAAACGCAAATTGCCCCAGATTTCCTAAAGAGGCAAGAAATGACTTCTTAGCGGTCATGGTAAGTTCGCCGATACATCATATGGCAGTCTTTAAATTACAGTCTCTAATTATAATCAGTTTACGCATTACATAACAACTTAATAATGTTTGAGACCTCTATATAATTATTACGTGGCTAGTATGTCAACCGGACACGCATCTCACAAAATAAGGACTTAGGTCATCGTCAACTACGCTGACTAAATGTACGTTGATAGAGTGGCGCCATCTCGTGATGAGTTGCGGGAAGTCGCCACATCATCACCATGATCACCTAGCCCGGCAGGAGATCTTCCTTTACCAAAGAAGAATGCTAAACACAACATAAATTAGATATTTGTCGTCTATGGCGCTATTGGCTATAATATACGCATCTAGCTTCTCTCTGTTCTGTCACAAATTTTTTGCAATACAC
>DWRA01004311.1:0-10992 GCA_018250295.1 Spathilepia clonius
TTGTACATATACAAGCTCCGAACTGAGACTGTCGGAGCACGGCCGCTCCCCGGGCATGGTCACCTAGCCCGGCGGGAGATCTCCCTTTGCCAAAACTGAAATTAAAATGTTGATTCTAACTTTGAAGCTGTTTAAAAAAATCTTCACTAATATTTATTTCCACAAGTATTTTTAAAAACTGTTAGTGTTTATAAAGAATTAACCCTGCGAATTTTATTTAGTTAGTCCTAGGGCATCATCTTAAAAAAGTCCTTCAGTGGTCCAAGTGCCAAAAATGAATAGGTACATACTTTACTGTGAGACTGGCTCTGAAATATTATGCTTGTTTCATTACAAGTCCACGCTACGCTAGTGGGCGAATATAATTCATGGGGAGTTGATTGATAGGTATTGAAGAACTCTACCTCTCTGCCATCGGTCATACACCGGTCGTTTTACACTCTGTACCTATATACCTATAGTGTAGGAAAAAAACTTCAGTCTGGATTTGACCGTGAAGGAAAAATCTTGAAAATCCCTAGCTACCTATATCTATAGGCCTCAGAGATCTGTCAATAAAAATCAAAGGTATTTGATGTTTACAAATCTCCACTAGGCCGGCTTGATGCAATATAATTTAAGCCCTTTTTAATTTAAGAGGACACCGTACTGTGCTCAGCAAAGTATATCTCACAGTATGTACCGTAAATCAATTAGTACCTATTAATAACAACTTTTATTCCGCATCGAAACCAAAATACGATCCACTAGTATCAACATTTTTCCATAAACTAAAGCGCGCCAAAAAATCCTCCAACTGTCTATATGACAGTTAGGGATGAGACCTGTATTTATTAGTGATATGTCTAATAGTTCGGTCATCCTGCAACTCCTTCGTCCCCGAAGGATATACAAGTCTACATGCTCGATCTCTTTTATGTTGAACCACTTTACTAGGCTGCAGGAGTGGATTCTCACAGCCTCTGCTTTCCAACAAGATGGTACGACAATTTCAAATGATATGAGGTCCTTTCGGCAATTAGAACTATCAACCCCTAACGGCAGGATGTTTTTTTTTTGTTTTCTTGTAATATACGCCCCTTGCAGCATTGTTGATTATGCGCCCCTTACGGCTTTGTAGGTCATACGCACCTTACGGCGTTGTTGATGACACGCCCCTTGCGGCATTGTTGATCATGCGCCCCTTGCGGCATTGTTGATCATGCGCCCCTTGCGGCATTGTTGATGATACGCCCCTTGCGGCATTGTTGATGATACACCCCTTGTGGCATTGTTGATCAAGCGCCCCTTGCGGCATTGTTGATGACACGCCCCTTGCGGCATGGTTGATGATACGACGAATTAAATTAATGACCAAAAGTATACATAACCCCAAACGGCGATTTCGAAGTTGTTAATTAATTATTATAATTTTTTTTTATATATATATTTTTATATTTTTGTTTGTTTTTTTTTATTTTTATTACTTTTTTATACATGTATTTTTATTTATTTTGATTTACGTTTTAATTTACGGATTTACAATATTATCTTCGTCAGACGACAGACATGTAGCCCGCCAGACTTTCAACTTGTCACGAGCCACTATGTTCTGATATAGCCTCTTTCCGTTTTTAGTTGATGTAACTTGGTACCGATCGTTGGGCAATACAGCTGTCACTTTGTAAGGCCCGGTGTAATGCAGTACTAACTTACCGCTAATTAAACCAGGTTTTAAGATTCTGCGTTCCATCATAACCAAACACCCTATGTCAATCGGCTTGGGTAACCTTCGACTTTTGTCATATCTCTTCTTCATGTGGGAAGCATTTATATAGATCTTCTTGGCCGCGTCTGCCCTCAAGTATTCTATATCAGTTCTATAACATGAACCCCGAAGTTCAGCTGCCAATCGTGGTCGTAAACCACACAACAATTTTAATGGCGATTGCCAGTCCCTTGGCTAATAGTAGAGTTTATTCCCAACTGTACTTTAGGGAGATGTATATCCCACCCCTTTTGTTCATTACCCATACAGGCTGTAAGTGAGCTAAGGACAGTGCGGTTTAAACGTTCTACCTGCCCATTCGCTCAAGGAGAGGTCACTGCATTCAGCACATGCTTAATACCCTTATTTTTACAATATTCTCTAAACTCGTTTCCCGTGAAAACAGTACCCCTGTCACTCACTATTCGTACTGGGTAACCGAATACAAGGCTTAACTTGTTTAGCGCGGTAATAGCACCTTTCGCATTTGCATTCAAAGCTGGCTCCAACCACACGAATTTAGTAAAACCGTCTATAATCGCGAAAATGTAAGTGTTGCCATTACTTTTACAAAAGGGACCCAGATGGTCCACATGTAATGTCTCGAATGGTACAGACACCCTGGGTATAGGATGCATTAGTCCTGGCTGTTTACCAGTAGGCTTTTTGGTAAATTGACAACCTATACAATTTGCCACATATTTCCCAATAGTCTTCCTCATTTTCGGGAACCAATACTTGGCTTGTATAGCCTCGATACACTTCTCAGGTCCCAAATGGCCACTATCATCATGATAAATTTTCATAATTGCTTGCATTTTTAGGCAACACTGGTCTTGAACTATTATCAGTAATTCGACACAACAATCCGTTTGAAATTTTGATATTCTTAGCCAAACCATCTTTCTTATTCTTGTTAGCGTCAAGTTCTAATGTCAGATGCTGGATTAAGCCCTGAATCTCTTCATCCCCATCTTGCAATGTATTAATAAAATCTTTCTCCTGAATGTGATGTACTGATATGGGATTTCTGCTTAGAGCATCTACATGAGACATTGTCGTTCCTGATCTGTGCTTTACTTCAAAATCATACTCCTGAAGATCCAGCCACCATCTGGCGATACGAGGCGATAAATCTAGTTTTGACCAGGCTAACCTCAATGCAGAGCAGTCGGTTACAAGCGCCTCAAGTTCGAAACTGTGATACTTAGCTTCATTTGCCGATGTCTGCCTACTTGCATATGCAACTACCTTCCATTCATTATTCTGTTGACGTTGAAAAAGTACACCACCAAGCCCTACTTTTGAAGCATCTGTGTGAATTTGTGTTTCGTATCTTGGGTTATAAATGGTAAGGACTGGATCTGAAGTTAATATGTCCTTTAAACATTGCATAGCTTCTCTTTGATCGGATCCCCAATTCCACCTAATTCCTTTTTTCGTTAGTGCCGTAAGGGGTCTGGCTATGTCCGCAAATCCTTTTATGAATTTGCGAAAATAACTGGCTAAACCCAAGAATTGTCTAAGCTCATGGACATTTTCAGGAGTCTTGAAATTGGCTACAGCATTTATCTTGTGTGGAGCTGGACGAATTTTTCCCCCAGAGATCAAGTGACCAAGACATTCAACGGTCTCAGTAAGAAAACTACACTTATTTTGCTTTAATTTGACACCTGCTGCATTAATTAACTCTAAAACTTTTCTCAGATGAACTACATTTTCACCCCCAATTGATCACATCATCAATATAAACTTCAGCACAATCATGAATGACAGGAGCTAAAATTTCATTCATGGCCCTTTGGAAGACTGCGGGTGCATTGCATAATCCGAAACTCATCATCCGGTACTGGTACTGACCATCAGGTGTGACAAATCCGGTAAGCGGTCTGGATGGAGCAGCTATCTTAATTTGATGGTACCCATTCGCCAAATCTAAACAGAACACTGATTTGTTTACTAATCTATCTAATAAATCCTGAATAACGGATAAAGGATATCTTTCCTTTTCTGTTATTTTATTCAAAGCTCTGTAATCTACACACATACGATAACCTCCTTCTTTCTTCTTAACTTAAATCACACGGCTTATGGGCATATGGTGAGGTAGATGTTTCAATTATTCCGGCTTGTAATAAATCAGTAACAATCTGCTTAACAATTTCTCTTTCATGAAAGGATATTCGGTATGGTTTATAATTTATAACCTTGTCTTTGGTCAATCTAATAGTTCATTTCAATTTGACGATTTCCAAGTTCCAATCCATTGCCAGGGAAACCGTTCTGATATTCATCAAGGAGAGACTCCAAAGACAAACGTTAATCAATAGGTAAATTGACTCCTATTTTGGGTACAGTATTATTCATATCTAAATTAATTAAATCAGCACGAGCAACACACTCTTCACTCTGAAAGGAATAGCTTTATGGGTCATATTGACAAGTTTTATAATTGCCATTCCGTCCTCGCTTCCAACTTCTTCACCTATAATGTTCTTCTCACACCTAGGTTGTCTTTGCTCACTCTGCCTAACATTTAGAATTCCACTTGTCATAGGTTCAGTCCTTACAGTAATTTTATTTATACCCGGACTCAAGGTAACATCAGTGTTAGGATAGCGCGATAAGCGCACCTTCTTTAAATTTTGACATAGTTCAGTAACCTCTATTGGCATTTCCGTTTCAAAAATATTTAATTGTGTGGATGTTTTTACTACTACGATATTTGAAGTTTCTGTATATGGTTGACCTACCAAAATGTCAAAATCTTGTATTTCATCTGGTACAACATAAAATTCAGTTTGTTTTTTTACACCATCAACTGTTAAATATGCAGTAGCAATTCCTTTAGGGCACGTCAAAGCATCACCATATCCCTTTATCACACTAGTATCATTGGTTATAGTCTTCAAACCTAACACTCTGTTTTATTATATTGCATGAGCTTCCAAAATCTATGAATGCACTTGCGGGCATCTTATTGATAAATACAGACTTATAATATTTACTGTCCGATAAATCTGAGGTAACTGAATGAACTTTCTTTATAGTTTTATCTTGTAATCCTGCCAATCGTTTTCGACAATCATCTACATTATGGCCTTTGATTTTGCAGAAAGTACAATATTTGTGCTAATTATTCTTTTTGTAACAAGTAATTTCAACATGTCCAATTTTATTACAGAATGAGCATTTCTTCCGATCATCTTTATGTTTCCTTGAGTGATGACATGCAAAAGCCTTATGCCCATCCTTACCACATTTAAAACATTTGAGGATTTTATTTGAACTGAACTAATAATAATAAAACTTGCCAAATATTTTAGGAGAGAAGTTGTATCTTGACAACCAGCTGATAGGGCTCCAACTTCTAGAAGCTTGTCACCGAACGTTCCAATGATAGCTTGAGTAATTATGTCATCTCCCAGTTGACATGATATACCAATACTGAGTTTGGTATAATAAAATTCAATAGGGTTTTCAGGAGGTAGTCTTATGTTATTAACCAATTCCCTAATTTGGGTCAATTTGTTTCTCGTTGTTTGCTGTTCATATCATCTTTTGGCATAACCACGCAACTTTGCAGCTACAAATTAAGGTACGTTCATCCCAAGCATGCATTTTAGCTATACCTTCTAAATTTCTAATCCAGTGCTCTATAGAGACAGCCGATTTTTGAGGGTCGAACTCAGGTATAGTAATTTCGACCCACTTGTGACTTCAGGTGAGCATTCTCTATTATTGTTCTGTTTCCTTCGCAGTTCACGAACAAGGCCTTCTAAAGCTTCAATGCGGTCTATATTATTTTTCCTTCCCTTTTTATATTTCCTATCCTTGTCCACATTATGAATTATGATTTTTTTTGAACTTGAACTACTGCTGCTTAGCGATTTATATAGTCTCTTATGACGACCCATTTTAATGAATATATTTAACAATTGCTATTTATTTATTATTATTTTATATTTTTTTTATTTAATTACAATATTCTTCGCAGTTTAATTTTATTATATCTTCTTTACAGTTTAAATTTATGTTTTCACTTCACATTTACTTGTTTATAACTTTTCTTTTTTTTCACTTCCGTTAATGAATAAATCAAAGTAATTGTACAGTTAATAATAAATAAAATGGACTGAGCTCACCGACTTCTCAATTTGTTAAATGAGACATTAGCTGTAGTACGTAAAAAAAGACAGTCAAAATCTGCCGACTGGTATAGATTTATCTTAGTAATCTTAACACCGTCATCCAACAATTTCTCTGTAGTCAGCCGCATTCAAAAGTATCCAAAGTTGTCGAAATTCTTCCGAGATACAATAACACAAACACATCGAATATTCCTCGCACGTGAGCACTTTATGTCACTTCTGATTTCTAATAATAACTTTAATTCCGCATCGAAATCAAACTACGATCCACTAGTATCACCATTCTTCCATAAACTAAAGCGCGCGAAAAAAACCTCCGTCTGTATGACAGTTAGGGATGAGACGTGTATTTATTAGTGATGTGTCTAACAGTAGCTATTAATCAGTTATAAAAAGAGACAAGTGGTAAATAATACACCGAAAATACTTCATCACTGTATTCGGGCAGCAATTCGCCTTAAATTAATTACAGAACAATCTAATCATCAAATTAACTGTGCATTGGCTTATAAAGGCTGGCTACGCTTCCCCCTCCAGGCATAGCAGGCTATACTTGATGGCGGGAGGGATCTATCGGCGTGTTAAAATCGTGGAAGAACTAGCGACATCTATTGGCGTGTTGTTACACAGTTTTATTTTTATTTACATTTATACGTATTGCCTTTCAGAAACCTAAGCTTACTATGTAATGAAATATTTTAATTTTTATTAGAAATGATCGCTAAATGTAATAATCTTCTGTTAATTCAACATTTTCTAATCAAATATTTTTTCTATTTTAAACTATAATTGAGTAGTGTAACTAAAATTATCGTTTTGGGAGGTAGGGGAGAACAGGGCAATGGGAGCCTACGAAGGGAAAGTTTAAATAAAAACCACGGTAGTCTAAATTCTTGTAATTTTTCATTATCAACTCTTACTTTTATTATTAAAGAATACTTTAATCGCAGTTATAATCAACTACAGACATATATTAAGGCACAATTACAGTTTTACAAAAAAAGTCAGTCGCTTCTATTATCCGATAAATGCGCCTAAAGAGAGCCCATTTGACGCTCATACAGGAAATGGGAGCCATTATAAATATTCAAACTTTACGGATCCAAACAAAATCATTTGAGGCTCAAAGCGATATTGTGTCACTAATTTCTCCAAGTTATTGAAAAAAGCGTTATCTCAGTTTTGTTAAATCCGAGGATTCTGTTGATACTGACAGCTTCAGGCTTTCTAATACTCAAATCTGGATAACGTTGCAAAAATCCAGCGAGCCAATCTTTTCCTGCAGCTTGATTGATTTGGTTCAACCGTTTCTCAATACCTAGTTGTTGAGCTACACTGTAACATACTAAGTATGTTATATTTTATTATATAAGCAAAGTATGTTATGTCATGACAAGACGCTCGAATTTCATCTCGACTAGCTCAAAGAAATTAATATACAAAATTAACCCACCCACTACTCAACTTACAGGTAGTTGGGTAGTGGGCAGGTTTGTAATTTTTTAAGGTTAAGTTTAGGTTGTTTATTTAAATAAAAGTGTGTATACTTACTGTCTTTAAAATTGGTTCCTTTAATAATTTCCTCCCACGCTGCGTCCGTTGTTTCGTTACATTTGTATGTGTTTAAATTAGTGTCCCAAAGGCAGGGATACTTTTTGACCGCGTCTATTAGTTTTTCGTCCATTTTTGTCATTAAAATTAGTAGCCGCCTTTTTCATTGAACGTTACGAAATAAACTAGCCGAGTTGCCGCTGCGCCGGCACGGCAGTACGCATGTGCGCCCCTCCCCTCACCGCGCCCCGCCGCATCCATACTTTGCGGCGGCGCATCTTCATAGAACATCTCGCACCGCTACATAGCTTAGAATCGGTGGAAACGGTCACACAGTTTCACAGCTTAGCTATTACATCTTCGCAGCATAGCTGCATAGCACATCTCTGGTGGAAAAGCACCCTTAAACGTCTAAATTATTGTTGCAAAATGTAAAGAGAAACGTTTTAGCGATTTCTAATATTTCTAGTACTCATAGATACCTAACATGATTTCGTCACTCACCTTGGAAAAAAAATGTAATAGATTGGAATTATTCTTAGTCGCCGCTTGCAATTCTTCTTCAATTCTCTTATATACAATAATATCTAGTTCCTTGTCGGACTTTGCTTGTAATTTATAATTTCGCCACACTTCGTTAACTAACTTTTGTACATTTTGTACTTTGGTACTAGTATGAGATTTTTTTAAAGTTTCAAACATTTTTTAGTATAATTTGGATTTGTCTATTTGAAACTACATCTTATTTAAACATTAAACTTTGGCTAATGGAATCAACGGTAACACAAATGTTAACTTGCTTTGCTATGCTTACTGTAGTGTTCTTATACACACGATGCACTGGCTAGACAACTTACGATGTGCGCAGGCGACGCGTCTGCTCTCGCCCGTGGCTCGCGCGGTAATGGTGCCACGCGCCCTCCCACACCGTGAGCCCGAGACAGTGTATAGCAAAACTATAACTATACACAATACAAATACTACATCCCTTTCTTATCAAAAACTTTAATATGAATTTATCAGTAGCAATTTGAATCACATTCTAATTTAAGTATTTATATTTAGTAAACTTAAGGAATTAAATCATTAAATTGTTTTCTTCTCCATCTTCAAGGTCTACAGTTTCATCTTCCTGATTTTCACCTACAGCTTTCCATTGTCCTTCTATTCTTTTTAAATGTAATATGTTCCTTCTCAGTGTTTGTCCAGTTTCTTCGTTCCTGACTGTTACATCTCCATTGTTTGTCGTTTCCACAACGTGTGGTGTTGGATTATAATTTAAAGTGAGCTTATTAGCCTTGATCATTTCTTTTACGTACACCTTGTCTCCTTCATTTAAGTCTGAATTTCGTGCGTTTCTCCTCTTATCTCCATAATTCTTTCTCCTCCTCTCCTTTTTCTTTTTGTTCTCTGTCCTTATCCTTTATCTCTGTGTCCTGCAACTTTATAAGTCATATCTTGAAATATTGGAATTTTATCTCTATTAAGCCTTCTAAAGAAATAATTCGGTTGGCGTTTTTCCCGTCACAGTATGGGGTGTCGAGTTATACATCATAAGGTATTCATTTAAACATTCTTGTAAGTCTTTTTTTTCGAGATTTCCAATTTTGAGGCGTTTCAATATATCGCGATTTTGCCTTTCCACCTCGCCATTTTGTTGAGGCCAATAGGGAATAGTATTAAATAACATTATGTTACAATCCTTGCAAAATGTCTTAAACTCTTCACTAACGAGCTGTCGTCCGTTGTCAGCTGTGATTGATGAGGGATAGCCTAATCGGCCAAATACTTCTTTTAACAATCTGATTATAGCCGCGCTGGTAATCATTTTTGTAATTTTTACTTCTTTATAGCGGCTGTAATAATCCACCACCACTAGAAGATAATCACCACTCGGCAATGGACCGAGCAAGTCCATAGCAATATCCACCCAGGGTGCTTCTGGCAGCTCGCGACGCTTCATGGGTGTAGGAGGATTTGGCAATCCAACTAATGTACAACCCTTACAACTCTTCACTAGGGTCTCGACATCCTTATCTATTCGTGGCCACCATACTTTGCATCTCAAGCGTCATCTTCATCGCCACGATTCCTGGATGCCCTTTATGTGCGGCACCTAAAACATCCTTACGAAGTTTAGAGGGCATGACCAGCCTGTTACCCCTTAATAAGACGTTATCAAAGAAACACAATTCATTCCCAAATATTTTATATCCTTTTATACTATCGTCCCAGTCATTACTGTAAATGCCCTTTTTTACTTTAAGTATTTCCGCGTCATCTTCTAAATGTTTTATGATTTCAGCCATAGAAACTGCTCGAGGTCTAGCGTTCTCTACGATTTGATGGACATGTTCGTCACCTTTAGCCTTGGTGTGGTTTGCATATTTACACAAACGCGACAAGGGATCCGCTATATTAGACTTACCAGGCTTATATTTAATATTGTACCGGTAAGCCTGCAGTCTCAACACCCATCGCTCAATTCTTGTACATGGTTTTGATTTCGGGCCAAACAAAACCTCCAACGGTTTATGGTCCGTGATAAGGTCGAACTCTTTGCCAAACAGAAACACATTAAAATGTTCTATAGCCCAAACCAAAGCAAGAGCCTCTTTTTCCGTTTGGCTATATTTCCGTTCACAATCTGTCAACGTACGATTCCCGTATGCAATAATCCTAGGACCTTTAGCATCAATTTGTACCAACACCGCACCTAACCCGACCGGGCTAGCATCGGTTATGACTTGGGTTTTATCATTGACATCGTAATAGCCCAGTGTATGAATTTTTGTTAAGGTATCTTACTGCTGACGCTTGAAAGGACCATTACCCGCCACATCTAACGGTTGCAAACGATGTGTACAGTGAGTAGGAAATGTAACAACAACTATTCCATTTTCTCGACAGTAGTTGATAGCATCCAATGTGCAATGGCTCTCGTGGTTGTCCATCAAAAGCAATATAGGATCCTCTTTTGAGCACCTGATTAAGATCTTCATGTGTTCAAGAACTTTTAAAAACAATGGTCCAGTCATCCAACCACTAGTGGGACTATTAGCAAAACCTACACATCCTCGTGGTCCTCCACTAAGCATTTTGTCATCAAAACGAGCTCTGGGAAAAATAAAAACAGGAGGGACGAAGTTTCCTATAGCATTTCCTATCCCACACATCGTAATGAGTTGTCCACGTTCGGCAGACACACATTGGCCGACTTGCTTTGCTCCTGTTTGAGCAATAACATTAGGTGCTTGCACGACGGTCATAATATTTGTCTCATCAAGGTATATATATATGACAAGTGACAGTAGTGAAGGTTAGTGTTGCCACTACCCAAAAAAAAACTACTAAAAATCTCATAAAATAGCTGTGTAAACACATTTATTCAAACGTGCCCCTGTTCAAAGCTGCCCCCCTCTCCCCTAAAATATACTTTTTACATCGGGTACTTTAAAATAATCACTTATTGTGGAGCTGGAGTCACATTACACCACGCGTATTTATCATTTAAGTAGTCATTTACACTGTAATACGCTTTAC
>DWRA01004312.1:0-10992 GCA_018250295.1 Spathilepia clonius
CAAAACTTCGTATCGTGAGTATCCGTTACATACCAAAATGTATCAATTCCGCGATAATATTAGCCTAAAATCATATATTCTTAAAAAATATTAATAATTTTAATAAAAATACGATATTCCCTTAAATCTTGAATTCCTGAATTTACTCCCTTTGTCATATCCTAAGACATCTTAACTGTAAGAGGAAGAGATGTTTTAACAGAAAAATAAGCTCATTTAAAGAACTATATTTATGTATACCACAAAATTATATTTATGTATAACACAAAATGTATACCACAAAATTAGTCCACTCGCTCTCAATTCGATTACAACCCTTTCATTTAAACCACAGTTTAAGCTTCAGCGGCAATTGTCGCATGCAATAAAACTTTAATGAATTCATTGAAAAATTCAATCGCTTGCCAGTTGGTTATTATTTAATGTTTACCCGTATGAACGACATTTGGGCACTATTGGGGAACGTTTGTCACTGATTATGGGTTATGCCGCAGAAGGGCAATGAATTTTAAACACGTATTATGTAAATTGAATGAATAAGTAACTGGTATTAAAAGTTACAAATTGAAACATTTTGTAGTTTTAGAAGATTATTATATTTACGTTAGTGTCCCAATGAACATGAGTATCGTAATAAGTAATAAGAAGGTTGTTAACTAATTTTCTGATTACCGGCTAATTCAGAAGAACTCTTAGATAGAATAATTCATGAGACGTAGTCATCTGGTTGAGAAAAGCAACTATTCCAATATTCTTATGTTCTCCTTTTGACAAGAATTCATAGGCTGTATAGTTTAGTATATACAGTAAAGTGGTTTAAAATTAAGTAGGAAATAATTTTATTCAAGAACACAAAATATTGTTCAATTAATACTACTCTTGGTATACGCACATAAATATAAATAATTGTAGTTACATTACAATACTGTTTTATGTAGTTACATAAAAAAACAGTATTGTATTACATAACAATGTTACCAAAAATTTGTGACCCTTCTGTATCATACATTAGTCTTAAACGCCACCATACAAGCCCGCGATTATGCGGTCGAATATCTCCTTTGTTACGGGTATAATTATGCCGCAGCTCTCCCGTTAAGCATTCGGTATGAACATTAATTGAAATTGTAGACCACTTAACTCCTAATGTGACATAAACTGTCCGTGTATATTTTTATTTTATTTTTGGTGAAAATATAATACACGTTTTAAATGTAAAATAATAATAATAATATGTTTAGTTTGAAACTGGCTCTACCTCATGAGAAGTATTGTTTTATGGAATTTCAATTGACCTATCAGCTGTAACATACGACATATCAGACTATTTACTAATAAAGCATACAATATACAAGCTAAAAAAATACTCAGAAAATAATCTAAACACTTAAGTATACAAAATATTTATACTTTTTTTTTAAATCCCCCGACTACCTAAAAACTAATGAAAATAATTGGGAGTTAAAAAAAGCTTAATTGTGGAAAAAATTATATTAAAAATTATAAATTTATTTTAACAAAGTAACTAATTCGTAGATACTGCAACGAAATGAGTCAATGTTCCTAAAATGGGAAAGCTGGAAAAATTTAATGGAAATAAATCGTATTGGATAGTTACTTTGGTGTTTTGCATTACGAAACAGGCAGTATCATGTATTCAGAGAGGAATACTCCGAGCATCGATAACGAATGAGTTCGGGCCATAAATAAAAAAATAAATCACACTTTACTGGTGACTGAAACATCGAAACGATTTTACGTCGGTTAGCTCAACCTGTCGTCCGTACTTCGACAGTTGTGCCCAACATACGACCCATCGATATCTGTCAAATGGCCAGGGGTAAAAAACTATTAAGTAACACGTAAACCACTGAAGAATGAATCTAAAGAAGATCTTTATATTTGTGATATAGCGGAAATTTTTGTAATATAAATTACATTAAACTTGACGTTAACTCCACTGTTAGGCACGTGACACTCACGACAACTAGAAAATTGAACATACTCCACCAAACTCCTACAATGTCAATTATTTATTAATTAGTAGTTAGTAATTAGTCAATTATTTATTAATTAGTAATTAGTAGTAGTTAATAAATAATTTTATTAACTGTTACATAGACTCTGCGGAAATGTAATATGACGTAATAAATAGATAGCATTTTTCAGTCATCTCCCTAATGGTACGAATAATATGTGACGCTTTGAACTTATTGAGAATCGGAATACGCCAAAATGATGCCATTAAGTCCGTGATATACCACAAGAGAATAACAATGACTGCGAAAGGTTAGTATGGATAACCGTTCAGATCTTTACTGCGACTAAACATTGAAAAATTATGTTCATTTAAAAATATATATCAAAAAGTACTTAGTTTGTATTGTGGGATTAAAAACGGGAAATCGGATGAATCATGACCATCGCAAGAACAACAGTGTACTCGTAAGTCTACGACCACTTTATTGTGATAACCGAGACTCTATTGAGTATAAGCAAATGTAAAAAAAAAAATTTTTTTTTTTCGAGTATAATAAGCAAATGTTAAAAAAATAAAAATATTATAAATATAATTAATAAAAACAAATTTATGTAAAAAATGATATACCAACTATCAAACAATCAAAGTTAATTAGAAATTTATTATCACTTGCTATAATGGCGAAGGAAAGACACGCCTGAGATTTTCTAAAAAAATAAATTCTTTAAAAAAGTTATCAAAGGTGAAATCTACTAATTCTCATATGGCCAGTGCGGTGGACAGTAGACTAACCCCTCTCACTCTGGGAGGAGATCTGTGTACAGCAGTGGGACATTAATGTGTTGACAATAACGATGACGATCGAGTAATATATTTTTAATAGATAGACTTATTTCAATTATAACAAATTAATGCATCTTATAAGCAAACACAATAAGAAATACACCTACCGATTTTGTTTTGTAACTTTCGTAACCTTAATTTTTATACGTATTTTAAAAAGTCCCTTGCACTACAACACATATAATATTCAACGTTAGGTTACATTTAATATAATGTTGTCAAATTTAGTCATATCCACCCTATGCTATAATAAAATCATGAAACCGAAACGACATAAAAGCATTTGGATGACACATAAAGTGAAATTGTTAATATGAAATGATTAACGCAAAATTGGGTCACAGTTATTTTTGTGGTCATTACCATGAATAAAATCGTTATTATTTGTACGAGTTTTACTTTATTGAGAGATATATGCTTTTAATTCAATTATTCCGTTTGATTTCTCGAGTTTATTAAGTTGTTCTACCAATATCGATAAGCGATGAACGAGCGAATATTTTTTTGTATTACTAGGTATAGTATTATTTCTATGTGGTATCAATGTCATATGTGGCGTGTGGTAATCTATAAGTGTAGAAAATATTTAAGGATCTATTTATACCTACTAAAACTAACAGAAATTTTAGTATTTTAAACGACTTTGAAATATGCCGTCCGTCGTTGACACGCGAAAAAGAGTGTGGCAGTCGTAAGGACCACTGTTACTGTTTTCTAGCGTAGTGTAGCATTTCGGCGTTAAGGTGGAGATTCTAGTAATAGGTGCTGGCTGATTTACATACCAGACAATCATATTAGTCCTTAGAAGTGACAACGCATCTGTTATCAGCTTCAGGTAGAATTTGCTCTACGTCGAGTTGGTTACATATTACCACAAGCACTAGTGACCACTTACGGTAAATTTGTCTGTAAGGTCGTTTGTTACTCCAGTTGTATAAAAAAAGATAATTTTAACTCGGGCTCCGAACTCCCAATATTTAACTGAACTATCGCTGCCAGACCATTAGAACTAAACTACTTTTCATTATACATTTTGTCAACAAAATAATATTTTAGCAACACTTCATATTTTTAACCTCAAAAAAATACTACATTTTCCTTTTAATAAATCCACGGTTACGGTAACTTTGTTATTCCCTGTACCTAAGTAAATACGTACCACGGTACTTAGCACAGATTAGCTGACTAACGAAACAAGATTATTGCCTCCGATAATACAAAATCTATTTACCAAAATAACTCCGAAATATGAAACAATATTTGCGCAACCGGCACGTTCGCTCAACAAACAGGGGTATGACAAAATGCTCTTTACTTTGAACCGAATAAAGATTGAAATTAGCTAGTATTTTATCATTATTATAAATATATTTAAAGCAAGGTTCGGGGCCACTAGTCACAGTTAAGCTTAAGCCGGTTACGTCCCTCCCTATTTTCTGATGGAGATTTATGTCAGGGGATCAAAAGTTTCCAACAGTGCACACTATCGCCCGCTAAACGTATGTACGGTGGTTCATGTTTGTGTTAGTAACGGTTTATACCAAAAAGCTGAAGTATCGCAAATAATTTTAAAATAAAAAAGTCTAGGACCGACTTATGCGAGGTATCATTTACTCCAGAGGAAGTATTTTGAGATAAATCAGTAATGTTATTTAATAGATTTTATTAAAACGGTCCATCTAATTGTATGTAGAAATCCGTATCGAAGTAAAGGGTTACTCCAAATTGCAGATATATTTTACCAGAGACGTACGAGTACCTGACTATCTATCATTCAGTAGCCAAGTAAACTTACAACAAGTACTTCTTTTCATAAGGATTAAGCTGAGACCCAGAGTTTTTGTTCATTTTCTTACTAAAAATGATATTACCGGCTCAGATATACAAACAATCTGTGTCTGATATAGTACCAAAAAGGCTATTTTTTATAATAAATGTATAAATTACTTTCTATATGGTTCCAGTGAACTATGAGAATATTGAATTGAATATGAGAGGTTGCAAATTTATTTTCGAAATTCACCATATTTTATGGTCAATGCGCTGTCAGATCTAATAAATAAATAGCCGTGAATATATGTTTCATTACAGGCCATACATTTCGTTGCGAATAATAAAAGTATGTGTAATGCACACATTATAGTGGTCGTAACTTTTCATAACTGCTGGTAATTCATTTTCTCATTAAAGGTTTAATTTTAATGATACGCGGTGCGGCCGTGTGAGTTTACGAGTAGCAATTTATGACGCTATGAAGTGTCGTGCGCGAATGTACTTTACTGCGAACATACGTTTAGACTTATTACAGTCATGTGCGGGAATTATCGTCAAAGCGGTAATTTATCCGCGAGTTAAAAAAATATATGTAATATATTTTAAATTGCAAAATTCCATCGCTGTACGTAATTCTAGTTATCCGAAATTTCCATCTGAAAATGTTTGCTTAAATTTAGCTTTAATGAATTAATACTTTAGGAAGTCAGTTTTATTATTTATTATCATCAATCCATACCTGTTCCACTACTGGGCAAGGGTTTCCTCTCAGAGTCACATGGATTTATGTCACTGGCCTAGTGGCGGATTGGTACATGAACAACCTCCATAAACAAATAACTTCGCAAAGTCATTAATAGGATTCAAACCTTAAACCCACTGCAAGCGACACGCAATTTGAAACTACTAAGCTATCACTGCTTTTTATAAATCCGTACAGAGCAATACCCTTACATATTTACTCTGCGCCAGTCCTATTTATTTACTTTGGAGCTTGTTTAATGATTAGGGTGGGTTTTGATGAATTAAAACGACACATCGGGCCGCGTCGCCGTACACACCATTAGTTGGGTCCTGTATTGTATTGTAAGGGCTTTTATTCATCAAGAACGTGTTTTTTCATCACATCTGTACAAGTAAGCGGTGTGCAAGTACATGTTCTATTAGTATTCATACGAAGGGCGAAACGATTGTTGTTAGGTATCGAAGTGAGTAATTAAACAGTGCAGGGCGTAGCTTTGGTTTGGTTCTTAATGGGGTTTCTATTTTCCATTTTTTCTTTTTTTATAAGTGACTAAAAATGTGTTCTAATTTCTTACACCAAGCGCTTGATCTCTAACTGCGTATTAGAAGTGGCTACAAACGAGTTGAATACAAAGTATTGGCAACAATATCTTTGAAATGAATATAATATATTAGTAACAATTAATCGATTCGATGCAATTAATTCTGCTTTAATTAGTGTTAGGCTATGGTGTATTCTGAATTAGTTTGGTTCTGGTAAGACAAAAATCATTATGTTTTGAACATAGTTCTCGATGATATCAACGCATCGATGTCGATTTTAAATAGAACTCCAGCTTTATATGGATTTGATAACAGATGTCCATAGGTAACTTCTAATCAGGTGGACTGCATGCTCCTTTATTACTTCAATTTGCTTAGTAGTACATAGCTTATAATTTACAAATGTTGCTTTCACAAATATAGACCTAATAAATAACAAAACGGTTATATTTCACTACATTTGTATCTCGGAAACTTTCAACCTAATAAAGCTCACGTTTCAACCCGTGACATTAAAACTTGGAGTTTGCTTACAAAATTAGTTTTTGATGGACAGAAATGTTATTCTTTTAGCTAGTTAGTTTGCCACCGAAAATAACTCTGTCAACAGCATTCTGAAACTTTACACTGAAATGTTGCAGAGGTTTAAACTAAGCATTAGGTAATTGTCTCATTCTCAAAAATCGAGGAGCGAGTAACTGAAAAAATACAAGCTACTCTTTTGTAAATATTCGTAAGTGACTGTATTTATTTCAAAATGTAATAAAATCTATCGTGTAATTAAAATACCTAAACACAGATACGAAAATTTTACATACAGTTAATTACATATTAGTCACAAAGGCACTTCTTTGTCGTTATTTTTCTTTTTTGGAAACCTCCAAAAGGTAGGGTACTCCAAAACACTGGGTATCTCTGTGAGAGCGATAGTCGATTAAGTGGGATTTCTAACGTATTAAAGCACCCTCGATAGCCTTTCTGTGCGATGTGTACAGGACTCGGAGATCAAAGACAGAACGCCACCGGATTACTCTGAGCTCGGTGCCCCGGCAGGATTTTGCTCGGGGAGACCTTTTGCTCATCTCACACCTCCGAGTGTTTACGATGGTATGCGGGAACACATACTGTCGTCCTTCCCGAGGTCGCTGCTTGGGCAGTTAAAGCTCCCCTTTGGAGGCTAGATACCTCGGATGCCTTCGTTTTGTCGCCTCTTTCGACAGGCAGGGGACACTGTAGCCCTATTCTGGTACCTAGCTATTTTCTACTAAATAAGTTTTTGATTGTATTTCTCTTCTGATATGTTTAACAGTATGTTCTCTTCTTATATGTCAATATCTGACTCGTTATAGATTCATCGGCTTAAACCACTTGATTTAGAAACATGATATTTTGTATAACAGATTGATGTATAACGATGCGCGTTACATTTTTTTTTATCTTTTCTAAGGAGGTTAAATAGAGCATAAAATTGGTAATAAAAAATAGAAAATCTGACTACCTTATATATTTTTTTTATTTACGAGTACCTACTATATTATATGTAATTTACCAAATACACTACGCAATGATAGAGATAAATTTTCTATGTGCAAAATGAATGAATACGTAATAATCACTAAAATGTAGAAGCTAAATCTAGTCATTTTGAATAATGCGTTGGGTGTGATTTAGCATGCTCTTTATAAATCTTCATCAGAAATGTCCGGAACACTTCTTGAAGACTGTGCTCATTTTAGTTCACGTTACGATAATTTAATGTGACCACGCTTGCCCTCATTTAGAAGATGTTTTTAGAAAGATTTGTTTATAACGAGGTTTAGTCACGCGTGTGCACCCGTGTCTTCGCCATGACTTTTAACTTTTAGAAACTAGAGTTACTTATTGAAAACATATAGATTAGTCTACAAAGACAATAATTCATATCGAAATATTTTCGAGGCTTTTCATAAAATAACATTTTCTTAAGTTTATATTGTTATCAAATTTATACTTGGAAGTTCTGTGGAAATTTCATTAGGATATTGCGCCAATAAGATTTCCACTGGCAAATGGTAATAATTTAGAAAAATCTTCTATTATAGACATTAATTTTATTTATTTGCAACGACGTAAAAATATTGGATGCAAAGGCCATAACATCGGTCAGAATGGCCAATCGGAGGTCTATGTCTACCAGTGGACCTCTAAAGGCGAAGATGGTCCATAAAACCCACTTTAACGGATCCAACAAAACGAAGTACCAGATTCAGCTGTAACTGTGAAACGACCAAGATACTCTTGACCACATTTATTGGACCCTCTAAATTTTCTAAGTTACGCCGTCGTAAATAACTTATGAAGCGACAGTGGAAGCGGTCGACGTAGCGGCGCATAACTCACCACTATAGCTAGTTATGGTACAATAAATTTATTAGGTCAGTTAACTTGAATTTGTGGCATTACGTGCACTATGACGTAATTGTCTAAGTTTGTACTGCTGATGAGAATGAAGTGGGGAGGAAATTAATACAAATGTTGCGTACAGCTTCCGTAGCTTACTTTAAGTGCGTATTTTTCTTAGTTTATCATACCAAAATATTGCTTCCATTTTAAAGTTTTATTATTTACTGCTTTCTTGGGTAGTTTTGAATGGAATATATATCTTTCTATCTAGAAATATAAGTTTATTATCTGCTTACGCGAATATTACCATTTTTATGACACAGGTCTCTGGTCTCTCACTTAAAATTCTGGAAGGCCCAACTTACAACACTGTTTTAATATGTATTGGTGAAAAAAAAATATGGACCTCTTATAATAATTTACAGAATAATTATGATACCAAATAATCTTATTTATCGCTGTACCGTTAAATAGATATAGTCATTTAATCATTCGTACGATATATTAACGTCGAAATTGAAAAATGTCCTAAAAGAGTTCAGTTACCTATCTAATATTGATTAAAGATTAACCAAAAGCAGAGACGCTTACTATAGTCACTACTACACATAAGGATTCCTTGTATCCTGGGTGTCATGCACACACACAGACGAATACGCAAACACGCAGACTCAGAACAGAAATCTAAATTCATCATTAGGAGTCTGGCTGACTGGGGATTGAACCCGGAACCTTCTACGCATCTGACCGATGTGGTGAATGCTCCGCCACGTCGTCAACATTTAACCTAAAACCAATTTCCTTCATTTCTATTATTTACGACAGAAAAATAACAACTAACACAAATTAGATCCAGGAAATCCTAATTACGTAATCCCGATGTACAACATGTACATTTGTACCGGAACAAGCAAATTTCGTCATGTCACATTACCGGGACGCGCGCCAATGAACCTGAATCGGCTGAATAAGCCTCTGAGTGTTGTCATCATTGCCTCTACTTGTATCGTTATAGTTGTAATGAAATTATCTACATTAGGCTGATATATTTTCGACGTGCCTATGTATTTTTATCTGTAGAAGTAGCAAAGTGCCATACAGTCCACCTGACAGTAAGTGGCCGCTGCCGCTAATGGACATCTGTAATTAACCCAGTATAAAATTAAAATCCTGCATGAGGATAGTCACCGAACAGATGCGTTGCTACCACTGAGGACTCCTCGAATAAGTGTGTCTAACTTACCACGCCGTTCAAACCATAAAATAAGCGCTAAACACTTCTGTTGACTATTAGATAGAAATAGGTGTGGCGCTTGTGAAGTCGGAGTCGAACCATAAATTCTTCTATCACCTTCCAAACCCGATTTGGTACCTAAATCAGAATACATTGACAACAAGGGAAGCTAGTAACACAACGCATTTCCAGGGACATCAAAACAACTTCTCCATATTCACTGATCATTTAGCGCTTACCGATTCAATCAATACTAATGGTATGTACAAACAGCATTCACTAATTACCATACGTACTAAATTTTGTCACGTCACATTAGCGATATGCAACGAGCCGGAATGAAGCGACAAAGCTCCAAATGTAGTGACATGGCACGCTATGTTGACAATATTAACTGTATTTACTTGTCTTTCTATCTACATAACTAGTATGGGTGCTCTAAGTGTAGTACTAGTAGTAGTAGGGGCCTGGAAGTCCGAGTGTCTAATGCCAGGCAGGCAGGCATTTGTGGTTCTTAAAGGTAGTGCATCTTGGAAATCAATAATTCCTTGCTATAACGGCGAAAGAAAACATCGTGAGGAAACCTACACACTTGAGTGATCTTTCAAGAAAAAAAACGAAATTTCTTACAATTGTGTGAAATCTACCAATTGTGAACTGTATTCCAAACCTCCATCATTCTAAAGGAAATCTGTGCCCAGTAGTAGAGCAATATTTGGTTGACAACGAATCTAAAGTAGAACAATATGAACATTTAACTGCAATGTTATTAAAGAAAATAAGTAGAATGCAATAGAAACAAGTAACTTTCAAATCTTTGACCTAACAATTTTCAGCGAATTTACACTAGTATTAGACACGACGTCGGTTTGTTAATCAGTCTGCGCCGGCCCTAACTTTTCTGGCGCTCTAAGCAAAAAACTGAAAATTAGTCAAGATTTATTTTTCTTTTTTAGTTTATCATATGTAGAAATGATCTCATATAAATCAATTGTCATATTTCCTGGCGCTCTAAGCAAAAAAACTGGAGAGTAAAATGAAACAAGATTAATTTTTCTTTTTTTGATTTATAATATGTAGAAATGATCTCACATAAACCATTTGTCATATTATACAGTATATGTGGTTACTAATATGTGGTTAATATGGTTTATAATACGTGGATACACGGGATAAAAAATAAAAAATCAAATACTAACTGAGATATCGAATAAATTTGAATGTGCTTAGCGCTGTCGACCAGTGTCATCAAGTGAAACAAATATATTTTAGGAGAAAAGTGGAAAAGCGGGATAATTGTCAAAAATAAAAAAATAGTGTATCATTTTTCAATTTCGAAGCTGTTGATTGCAGCTGCCCTAACCAGGCCATAGCTTAGTTTGCCTGAGACAATAATTCATACTTAACAACACAATTTTATTATTATTTTTTTTTATATGATGGAGTAGCAAACGAGCATGCAGTCCACCTGATGGTAAGTGGCAACTGCCGC
>DWRA01004313.1:0-10991 GCA_018250295.1 Spathilepia clonius
CAAAAATTCTACTACTCTGTAACATGCGACATCTTTAGTTCCGATACGTTCCGTAGTGGCCGCTAGAAGTATGGGCCAACTCGTTAACGACGATCGAGTCGCTAAACGTAAAAAATTATACTAAGTGTATTGTAATCCCAGATAATAGAGTCCTATCTTAGGTCTACCAGGTGTGTTGTTCTCCGAAAGGTCTAACCCCTTTTTGACAAAACTTTCATTGGCAGATTTTTTTTATTTGATGGAGTAACAAATGAGCATGCACTCCATCTGATGGTAAGTGGCAACTGCCGTCCATGGACATTTGTAGTAAGCCCCAGATAAGTCTAGAATCCTTCATGAGGTCGACCACAGATGCGATTCATACCTCTGAGGACTAAGTTGGATTGCGTCGTTAAGTTTATCTCCCTTACCACACCCTTCAAACCAGAAAACAGCAGCGCTTAACACTGCTGTTATTACGCAGAAATAAGTGTGGCGGTGGTGCCGCTGGAGTCGAACCGGAGTCATAAGTATGTCATGTTACATTTTTAAAAGCGGGTAAAACCGTCGTATGTAGTTAGTATTACATAAAAACTCGTAAATATCTTAACCGCATAAGTGATACTCCAAAAATACTGCATAACCAACATGCTAAAGCGGTCTAGATTTAGGGAATTTACCCCGTTGGTAAATGAGCCACTTCCTAGCGCCTAGGCCTGTGCCATGAAGCTAGAAGATATGGAGTTGCTATTTATTTTCCCCACCGACGGAAAAAGGGGGTTTTATTGGTTTAATTTGTGTATTAAATAAGAAAGGAAAAAAAACAATCAAACACTAAAAGAAAAAAAGAAAAAAAGAAAAAAATAAAAATAAACATTATAAAAAAGTGCATAACCTAATCATTATAATATGTGCTGCAACAGCCGTGAATAGGACAGACTCGGACTTAGAAGGTGGTAGAACCCTCTGTAGTTCGACTCTGGCGGCACCACCGCCAAACTTATTTCCGCCTAATAACAGCAGTGTTAAGCGCTGCTGTCTTCTGGTTTGAAGGGTGTGGGAAGGGAGATAAACTTAACGAGGCATTCCAACTTAGTCCTCAAGGGTAGCAAAGCATTTGTGGTCGACTTCAGGGCAGCAGTTGCCACTTACCATCAAGTGGGCTGCTTGCTCGTTTGTTACTCCATCATATAAAAAAAAACTGCGTCCATTATAAGTCTATCGGAAACTAGCCGGATACAATGCCTTTAAAAAAATCCGAGTAGGATGTGGAATCGTAGAAAAAATGCGTATAGACTACCATAATACCTTCACCTTTTTCTAAGTGGGTTAATTAATAATCTTACTACGAATTGTATTGGTTCTTTGTATCTGTTATATACGTGTGTGGATTGCGTCCCGTAAGTCGTAGGTAGACGCAAATTATTATAATAAATCAGTATGCAACAACTCCCGAGTTTGTGTGACACGCTATCCTCTATATTGTCCCTAAACATATACTACGGTATCTTCTAAACGTGTTGGTCAATTGACTTTACCTTCAAGTCTTATTCGAATCGTAAGTCTTTAAAAATCGTTGTTCATTTCGCTTTTGAATTGGATGAAATTTTTAACAAAAATAATCACCTGCATATCAATATAGCCAAAGTAATTTCAGGACGGACAAGTTGCATATGCATCCCGCACAAAGGCACACAGCATATGCATAGTACATACCCTTTATTGGCGTCGTGTATTGGTTTCCGTCAGTATCAATATTTACTTCCGTTGGACGCCGGCCGAAATTTAATTACCGCTTTGAGTCCATGCAACATGTGGTAGGAGGGCCTCTAGATTGGAATTTACCTTTGCGAGGCTTTGTAATATATATTTCTAGGTATTTCTGATATTTCGTGCGCTTGTAAGTTTTTCAGTTTTTACATAGTTTCAAAATGTGTTACACTATTTTTTTCTTTTTAGAAATAGCAAGCCAGCATGCAGTGGCCAATATCGCAGCATAGTTAATATTCGAGACGTACTTGAGGTAGACCCCAGATGCATTGCTGCCTCTAAGAACTTATTTGGATCGCGGATAAATTTATAATTCTCTTGCCACATCTTCTAAACTACAGAATAGCAGCGCTTGACATTGTAGTTATTACTCAGAAATAAATGTTAAGGTGGTGCCTTCGGAATCGGACCACAAAGAACTACCTACTTCAAGATAATATATTTATCAAGATTGTACTAAAAAAAGAAAATTTAAGTGGAATTTACTTTGGGAAAGACTGAATCAATTTTGATTGAACTTTCGCAGCAAAAACAACTTAACAGGAAGGTTAATTCTAACCTCTAAAACATTATTCCCATATTTAAAAGTAAATTAAGTTAAATGCTCACAATTTTAAAGACAAAAAATATATACATAGATCAATCCCTACCATATCGCTCCTTAAATACAAAGTCACACATTTCAAAAAATATCAAAAATGATTATTTTGCATAAAATGCATCTTAAACTATGAAACTTTAATATTTCGCTAAAACACATTATGTGACATACGACACACAATTTTCACATTATTTGCATTCAGTTCAAGGTTGGTTAACACAGGTGGAGTAAATAAGCATAATTGTTCGAAATGCGCCACTTCGCTTGCACGGTTGGCTCGGTTCCACATATCCAAGCGGCAGGCTTAGCTAAATCCTTTAGTTATGTATATTTACGTAATTCCTAGACAAACGGAATTTGTATGTATGGTGTAAATGTTTCATCTTTTAGTAAAGACAGTCGCGTTTAAATGGGCTTGTGTATTGTATCTTCAGACGTCGTACGTGTCAGACACGGTCCGTAGCCGAACAGAATAATGTCTTTTTATACAATGTGCATGAACGTATTTTGGATATATCTTCTGTAATACAGCGCAAACACGGACCGTGTTTGATAAAATATTGTATAGAAAGATATGATTTTTTTTGACACAATAAATTCAATGAATGTAGGTATTCAAGGAGTCTTAAACTAGTTTTTGGGAAATAACAGTAGCAAAAGAAAATGCAATCAGTTTTTACTTTTCAATTTTAAAATCTATTTACACACAATTTTTTTCTACAGAGTTCGAATGTAATATTTTTTTTATACTGGGTATTTATTGTTAGAGGGGCTATAGTAAATAATCGACTGTAAAAATTCAAGTATCTATTATGGTCCAAGATATAAAGTTATATGACAAATGGACAGACACAAGGGCATATTAATACGGCCTTGTTTGACGAAACCTACGCATGAAGTCTAACAAATGGTAGACCACACACCTAATTTATATAATCTTGACAACAGACTTATGTACCTCCTGAAGAAAAATCTATCATTTTTATGATAGTTCGACCATTTTTAGCAAAATACTAAATGACGTTTTTGAACATAACAGTTGAAGAGATTAAAAATATAACAGCTTTATATTTGAATTTCTCTGAAACTAGGAATTCTTATTGTTAGCGCAAAACATAGCTTAAAGTTTCTTGCTTACCATTAAATGCCGTTAACTAGAACACAATTGCTTCATCTAATTATCTCGTTTCCTGCAGACAATCTTAAGATGACTACAGCAAATTAGCGTTTACCAGTTAGGGAGCGGCATTTGCAATGGTTTGCGCTTTGAATTCTGATGTTAAAATGCTTTGTACATTTTGTATATGATATATTACTGAATAATACAGATCCCGCGCCGTAGATCTTGCTTTATACCGGCCTGACTCGCAGTGGGTTCCGGGTTCGATCCTTGGCCAGACAGATATTAATTTTTAATAATGAATTTAGATTTCTCTTCTGAATCCGGTTATTTGTTTATTGATATTTTTAGATGTCTACAGCACTCATGACCCGGGAAAATTCTACTATTGTGTTCATAATAATCTGTAATAGAATCTTGGCGCAAATCTAAACTATACACCGGAGGTCGAAGTCCGACTCCTGTATCACAAAAATGAAAAAATGTCTTGAAAAAGTAATCGTTTCAAGTAAGCAATAGGTGGTTTTTAATTTTTACGTCAAAATAAGTGAATTTTACTTTGCGAAAAAAAAAAATAAGATAGAAAAAAATGAAATGAATGAAAATGTCTTTTATGTCTAACATTGGACCTATCTATTGAAAAATCTAAATTTATATCAGACAACTAGTAGGTTTACAGTTTTTTCTAAAACTTAGCATTATTTACCTTTGTACTGCGTAAGTTTTACCCAAATTGTTACTGGAAAAGTCGGTAATAAACTTTGTAAGATTAGATAAACCCTATTTCTAGTAAGCCAGAAATTCCCATCCAATATTGTAAGTGGATAAATTCTCAATTTCCAATTACCGGCGTTGTACAAGGCATGCAATTACTTGCATATATCACGGCCCACTAACGACGTTTAATGCATGCATGCATATATTATGCAGAGTTGCGATAGGGCTGCCATGGCTGGGCGTTCATGTTTTACTGTTTCGTTAAAACAAAGCCTTCAAAATAACACCTTAGATGTTGGCCCCATGGCTGTTTTACAGTTTTATTAAAACAAAGCCTTCAAAATAACACATTAGATGTTGGCCCCATGGCTGTTTTACTGTTTAATTAAAACAAAGCCTTCAAAATAACACTTTAGATGTTGGCCACGTTTTCAAACTTCATCTATCTACCAGACCTATAAAGTTCATAGTTACATATAAACCCCAATTGATTATTCGAATGAAATCAAAAATTAAAATCAAAATATGTTATTCGAAGTTATTTTATAGAATTTTATTTGTACGTCAATAATCTATCACCGCTTTTCAAGGTCATCTTTTTAAAGTTTCCTATACAACGTTAAGTTACACACAATTTTATTGCTCAAAAAATCACTTGTTTCATATGGCACTTCTTTGATGACTTGTTTAAACTTTCTTTCACGAAAATTTTGATGTCATAACCAACATGTTCTTCGTATGTTTCTCAGAAAACTATTTTATATCCATATCATGGTGTGCTTAAAGAATAACATGCAAAACGACGTCACGAAGTTACCTGTCACTACGTCTCTGCGTCATCCAAAGCAAACGTGTATGCAAAATTGTCGAGATAAACTGTATTAAAATTTTTAGTAAAATTTAACCCTCACATACGAACTAACAAAGCATGATAAATAAAAGCTTGTAAAAATAGGCCGCCCCCACCTTTCACTTGAATTAATGATTTTACTTCAACAATACTCACAGCATATTGTGAAAAATAAGCATTATTTTCCAAATAAAAACTTTCCTCTGCATAAATATAAAATTAAATGTTCTGTTCAATGAAAAACAACCCTTAAAACGTTTCATTATTCCTCTTGTCACATTTAAAAATCCCACATACGCGTCGGGGTAATTCACAGCCGCATAGAATGTTTGCTCGCCCTTAATGAGATATGAAATTATTCATTTCATTTAATGTACGTGTTGTTATTTTAGAACATCTCTTTTACTTATAAAAAATGCAAAGCTTCTGGGTCCTTCTTATGTAAAACTACTGCGCACGAGTCTCTTTTCTTATTTTAAAGGTGGTGGATCTCTTTGTAGTTCGACTCCGGTGGCACCACCGCCACATCTATTTCTGCCTAATAACAGCAGTGTTAAGCGCTGCTGTCTTCTGGTTTGAAGGGTGTGGTACGGGCGACTGAATTATCCGAGGCATTCCAACTTACTCCTCAGAGTTAGCAAGGCATCTGTGGTTGCCCCCATGTAGGATTCTATTCTTATCTGGGGTGATTTACAAATGTCAATAAGCGGCAGTGACTACGTACTATCAGGTGGACTACATGCTCGTTACTTGTACCTTTACATATAGATAAAAGCCTAGTGGTTTCACTGCGCCTGAGTGTATAAACCCAGGCAGGTTTTTATTTATAATATAGAAGTGACTAACGAGCACGACATGTGAATATGTATTATATATAATTATTCTTAACTAGTACAATCTTGATGAAATAAACTCTTTGCATATAGAACACGACATGGTGTTTATGTCAAATTTGACAGACGGATTTTGTTAACAGATGACTCTCGCATAATGTCAGGCTTATCCTGGCATCAACATCATGCCCCGTCATTCTGGCGGTCTGCCAGCAACAGACGAGATAAGCCCGGGAAGAATCCAGTGCTAATGTTGATTTTACCACCTGTAGCATTGTAGCGATAATAGAGCTATATATAAAGTTAACGAACATATTCTAATTACGCGATAAGAATTTGGGCCTGGAATATGTATGAAAAGTGCTTTTATTATTGAAATTTTTATAGTGGCGTAGCAGTTATAATTTCATCTACGGAAAACCTATTATGGATATTCCCGTTACTAATTATAACATTATAAAAACATTGGGATTAAAATTTTAGTTTTATGAAATCAAATGTTTTCATAGTCCTATGGAGGTACTTACAAATTGTCAGTCATAATATTTTTCTTATACTACCCATCGGAACTCGACCTCAACTGAAAAGGTCCGACTAGAATATCAGCAGGTTTGTCTTTTTTTAAGATCATTGTGCATTTTATTATTTTTACTATCGCTTTTTTAAATGCCATCATTTCTTATATAGAATTAATAAGAAGTCAGCTCCAGTATCTTGCCTTATATTTATCTAAAAAAAAGTTTGATCAGCAAGATAAGCATACTGAAGCGACACTATAACATTTAATTAAGCATATCATGTTACTTTTTTATACAATTGAAACCGTGGTACATAGCTAATCAGAAATAAAAAATAAACTAAATCCAATGGTCATTTATTACTAAGTCAACAGTTAACTGTTACTTTTCCATTTAAATGAAAGTCTAAAAATACTTTGACAAATGGCATGTCTTCCACTGGCTTCCAAGTTCAATATCACGCAATCTAAATCCTGACAGAGACACAAATTGCTTAGTCAAGACAGACCCTAAGGTCGTAACGGTACCTCGGAGATTGATCTTGTTTCTGTACAAAAATAACTTATTCAGTGCTACAATAGAAATTCTCTGGTCTATAATACGGCTTTTAATGAGTATTGTGTGCATGTTATTTATATTTTTAATGAACCATTAAAAATATTACACAATACACTAAGATAAGATGTCTTCAGTGTTTTAGGAAAAACAATTTACACTTAACATGAGAGACTGAAAGAATTATGATTTGAAATTGAACCAAACTTTCCTGATCACAATGCGACTAGAAAGTACAATCTATACTTTCACTTTTAACTATAGCGCCATCTATTATCGCAGCAAAGAAATAAACCGCTTCTCGAGTTGCGAAGAGCAGTTACTCATAAGAGTTACAGATGATGTGAAGTCACCTTAATCCCGTCTTATCCCAGCGCTGTGGAGATTGGATACCATTACGCCAGCCGCACACATTTTAACATGGAAATTGAGTAATTTTTAACTCGCATCTCGCGAGACTTTGCCACGAAATTTCAAGAATCTCATTCATTTTCTTGTTATATTCGGAGAAATTTCACTTTTGCTTAGTTTTTTTCTTGATGAAATATTGTGGTTATGAATGTCAGCTTCCACATTCATTAGTATTATTCATTGTAACATTGTTGTTACTGATACGAAAGGAATTCTGTGTGTTTGTTACCCTTTCACAACTGAACCAGTGCACCGGTATATTTATGCAATTATATACGGAGATTAAGATGAGGTATGGCGTGATAACAGATGAGCAGTAAGTATGGGTGTAGCGTGAGGTTGGGTGAGGGTAATTTTGGGGGAAGCGCGAGGCGTTGGTACGGGGTGATGCATTAGTACGGGATGACACGTTAGTAAGGGGCGACCCATGATGGTGGGGAGAGGCGTTAATATAGGTTAAAGCATTGTTATCGGATGAAGCGTCATGTTGGGGCGAGGCGTAATAATGCGCGAGGCGTTATTATAGGGTGACGCGTGATGTTGGGTGAGGCGTGATGTCGGGGAGACGCTTGATGTTGGGGTCAGGCGTGATATTAGGGTGAGACGTTAGTATGGGGTAAGGCGTTTATATTGGTGAAGCATTATTGTTAGATGAGGCGTAATGTTTGGGTGAAGGGTTATTATGGAGTGAGGCGTTATTATGGGTTGACTCGTGATATTGGGTGAGGCGTGTATATACCTCTAGTGTAAATACCTCTAGTGGGTCGTGCGATTGCTTTACGACCGTTCAGCCAGGAGACACTATTCATAAAACTTTGCGTCTGAAGGTTACGGGTGACCATCAAAGTGATAGAATAGAATCAGTCTTCCGTGACGATTTTGTGTTGTGATTATACTGACAGTCTTCTGAGAGTAATGTTGGAACGTCCAATTTTGAATTTTATAATGTTAAAAATCCTAGCAACTACAAACTCTAATCTTATCAGGTTTTGATAACATATGTCCATGGGCGTCAGTGGTCTCTTAACAGCAGGTGGACTGCATTATCGTTTGTTACTATAATACAATGAAAATATATACTTTTAATTATGTAGTCGAAAAACGAATTCAATAACAGTGGAAACTTGACTCAAAGGAAGTACAACTGCAACAATGAGTTAAGTACTATAAAGCCACTAATTAACGGGTGTCTAATTAGCGCGCCCCAATTATTTATGCTACAAGGTGAAATGCAATTATTTTCTTTTAACAATATTTTGTGGCAAGCTCTGGTCCAATTTAATGAATGTTTCTTAATGGAGATCTGGGTTCGAATTCAATGGATTATTTAACGTCAAGGTCATTATTAAAGGAATCAAACTCATGTCTGATCGGGTCAAACAATTCTACGTTCTCTACATACATCGTTGTCAGCACATTAGTGTCCCATTCCTGAGCACGGGTCTCCTTTTCGAATGAAATGAGTAAGGTCATAGTCCACCGCGCCAGCCAAGTGTGAATTGATAGACTTCACACCCTTTTGATTGTTTTTCTTTTTCGAAGACTTCTCAGGTGTGTACTAGTAAGTTTTATTACGATGTTTTCCTTCGGCAATGATTATTTTCTAATACGCATATAACGTCAAATATCTGGACTTCGAGCTTTCGACTCCTGGGTTGAGAGGCTAAGATCCAACCAAACTTTCAAAACACAATAAGTTTTCATTTTAAATAAAATATATTCGTATTATGTAACAGCAACCGAATATTTATCTTTCTACCGGTAAATAATTTAATTACGTTCTATAAAATCATAATAATAATAAGTTTAATAAATTAATTAATTTAATAATTTGACACACGTTCAGATAATATAAATAAATGAAAAAAAGGTAAAATGTTAAATAATAATATGTAGACTTATTTTATAAATAATAATGTGCAATATATTCTTATAGGAACATGGAAGTTGTTGTGGAAAGGGTTGTGTATTTCCATTATAAGTGCAGAACCCTAAAATATCGCGAACCGGCTAAAAGGATTTCCACGTAAAGTATTTCGGAGTCAGAATTAATCATTTCAATTCAGTAGCACACCTATACTTCGTACAGGTGACCTTTTCAAGTAAATCTGATACTTGGCTCTTAGAAAAGCGTGATTTTCTCTTCTTTACAAATGTACTTCGCTAAGTGTAGGTAAGAGTAATTTTTAAGTAATGTTTTTATGTGAATGATGTAGCAAACGAGCATGCAGTCTACTTGATGGTACTCGTAAATGGCAACTGCTTCTCATGGACACCCGTAATAAACTCCAGACAAGATTATCTGACTAAACTCAGTCACAGATGAGTTGCTAAGACCATGAAGAAGTAGCGCTCAACAGGAGAGTTTGGCTAAAGGTCGGAAAGATAGATTAAGTAGTCATAGTCGTCTATGGATATTAGTAGTTGAGGTCAATTACAGACCGTTATGCTTCTGACGATTCGAAAACACTTGCACAATCTTACGGCACTGTTCTTGTCACGCGTGTTTTATCCGCACGCGAATTTCGTTGCACATGTGTGTCAATTGCGTCCTATTGTGTTATACGAAAACATTCACGGCTCGTTAAGTACTGCAGCGAGTGAATTAATGTGCGAGTGGAACACGCGTGCGAGCATTAACGCGCGTGACAGGAAGAGCGATCAACACTACCGAGCAAGAATCAGAAGGATTTGTCCCAAATCGGCATCTCCGGTAAAAATTAGTTACAATAAACTTTTTTCGCGTTTTCTTTTGGACTTTGAACACATAAAAGTAAGGACGTGAACATGGTTTACTCAATTCAATACCAACATCATTATAACTTCGGAATGGTTTGAATATCGCGATGAAACTTTATCTGAGTTACGGGGTTTATCAAATTATGTGGTGTGAACAGGTAATTTTCACTTAGCTTCCTTGAGGTGGTAAAATGAGAGTAGAATAAAGATACACACAAGACGTTATGACTTAGTTCTTGGGGAGGAACACTGGCGCAACCTTAAGAAGGAGTAACTTATTATAAAGTTAACTGTATACGTGTTTTACTACGAACTATATTATGAAAAGTACGGGATAAGTTGGGGGCAGTCGCCACAAGCAGTGAAATAAAACTATTAATAGATTCTTACGTTACTTTTGCATTCGATAATAAATGTAATAATATTTGCGAGGTGCTTAATAAATGACCAAAGTTATGATACTGATAAGAGTACAAATCTTTCCTTCGACACAAAATAGCGGAAATAAAACAAACCTCCAATTATTTCGCTTTTAACAGTTCTGTAACTTAATTGTCAAGCCCCGCTGATAAAATGACCAACTTATAATTTAAAGTATTACTAACCCAAACTAGGTTACTTATAACTTAAAATAAAGTAATTACAACTTCAACAAAGAACGGCTTATATTGATAATCAAAATTATATACATACTTACATATTTCTTGTACTTATATGTTCAAATAAATTTAAATAAAACACGTTCTTATGTAAACTGATTATAATAGACACCGTCTTTACTTTTGAAGCCTTCATTATTAACTTATTTATTTATTTTATTTGTCACACCAACAAGATATACACTAGAAAGTATCTAAGAGTAGGCAATATACATATAATTTGTGCTAAGTGATACCTC
>DWRA01004314.1:0-10990 GCA_018250295.1 Spathilepia clonius
CGCACACTGGACGGTTCGAGCTCCCACTCTTGCCGCCCGCAACCCCGGAGGTCCCCTTTTAGTCGCCTCTTACGACAAGCAGGGGATACCGTAGCCCTATTCTCCTCCCGGAACTACAGGGACAAATTCATTTAGGCCTACCCAATTTAAATCTTTTTAAGAATACTTTTAATACAGCGAGTATTTTTGACAAGTTTTCTATTGTTACATTGACGTAATAGGATTCGACCTATTCTCGAGAAGTAAAAAATTTCCAAACCCTCAAAAGTGTTGTGGTTGAAAAAAATCCGCTTTTTCTTGACGAAATGGCGTTAGTATCAATAAAGCTGAACACGACGAACATGACTTGAGTGAACAACTTTTAACAGAATAGGCAATAACGTTTTTAGGAAATCTTGCTTCCCAGATTGAAATCTTTGCTTCTAACCGTCTAAATGTAAAGAGCTGAGGTAGCGTCTTGTATCTAAATCCCAGATGTTTTTGGGACAATTGTTAAGAACTCCGGCGTCTTAAGAATCTTTTTCTTATATAGTGGTTTACAAAATCTTTGGATGAATATATTCCTCATGACAATAGGTACATTGTAAGCAAAGTACTTTTCAATGTTACTAGAAATCTTTCTTATTGAGAATTCTGATAAGCAGAAGTGATAAAATTCTTAACTTATTGAATTAAACATACATTTTGCCCGTCCGGGTATTAAACTCAGAAACTTTGGGGAGTGCCAAATATTGTAGCATACAGATTATTTTATACAATATTTTATATTACTCCATTCAAAACATCACTATGTTTTGTAAATTTTGTAATAGATTTTGACGGTTCTTCATTACTGTAGTATACATAATATTTTATTGCTTCCGAAGAGTTTACATAAAGGTTTTAGTTATATAATATATGCATTAGCAAAGCATTTGCAACTGAATTTAGGATAACTTACATAAGATCCCCTGCAAATCAAATTACACAACACTATTAATAAAGAGTTTCACCGTAGTAATATTAGTCGTAGTTTTTAGAAAATACCTATTACTGAAAACTCGCGGTGGAATATTTCTCTTATTTTTAATATCATAACCGAGGAATAGTCGTTAGGCGTGCGATATCGAATGAAAAATAATGCAGCGCGACGTTGCAACCATTGTGCAGAGCGCTGGAATAAAAATAAATTTTATGATATCGCCAATATCCGGAACCGAACGTATGCTAGCTTTTACTACTATCTGTTAGTTCTATACTATATACAATATTCATTTGGTTTTTACTTATGTATGATTATTCGGCGTTAGTAGGTGACAGTCTTCAGTAAATAAATAACAGCTCATATGTATGACGGAGACTTCCCTCAAACTTATTTTTTTTCTAGTTTTAGAATAACCTTTCTTAGAAACAGCATTCAAGTATGTAGTCTATTTGATGGTAAGTGGCCACTGCTGATCATTCATACTTTAATTATAGCAGTATATCTTCCTTAACACACCATTTAACCCAAACCACAGTAGGCTTAACCATGTTGATATATAAGTGTGTGTGTGGTGCCTCAGCAATTAAAGCACGATAACACTACATGAAAATAGAAGTCTACATGAAATCAGTAATAGATACACTGCTACTCTTAAATTTGACAGATATTATATATTTATTTTGTTTTTGTTATAAAAAGTTTCTGCAACAAATAAACGTTCTGGAAAATATTATTTAAATTCATTCTCTCTAAAGTGTACATGTATTTTTGTAAAACAGTCGTTATTGTTTACATTTTTACTCATCAATAATTTTGAAACAATTGAATAATACACCCAACATACATCCATCCAACCATCCAAGAGCTCTATATAGAATACAAAATTGATGGATACTTTTAAAAATCAAAAATGCCCAATACTATGTACGACTGAAATGAAAAAAAAACAAATGGTTTATTGAAACATTTTGAACTTTGATTGAATTGACTTTTGATTTATTGAATCATTTTTGAATCGAGAACCATATCGAACCATATCGAGAACCATATCGAAGTAAAAAACAATGTCAACATCAAAATTCATACACTTGTACAATTAACAATACGAAATTTGAACCGCATTTTTGACGAATAACCTTACAAATAACTAAAAAAAGTAGATACCCCAAAAGTATTTCAACGAAATTCGTACAGATTGTCAATTTGAAATAATTTTAATAAGCCAGTCTCATTCCTTATTCGAAAGCACACAATAGACGGGAGAAAATTGTCGAGATCATTCTATATCGACATTTCCATGCACTGAATACTTCTACCACGCTTAATCCCTTAGGGGTGGCACTCACATAACGGGTAGGTACCTTTGGTGAAACTTGGATTGTTATTGTTAGTGCTGAAACTGTTTACTTCAACTTGTAAGCTTTTAGAATACTATTTAATATATCCTCTAGGGTTTAAATCAGTCAGTATTTGTACTTACTTATTCAAATAACTCTTACGCTAAGCAGCAATAGTGTCGTACAATTTATTTTAACGTCAAGTCGGTTGGGTATTAGATACCCACTTATTGATATTTTATAAGTAGTTTGGATTCGATATTTTCCAATAAAGGATTGTAGATAAACTCCTTTAAATTGACGTTAAAAACTAAAGTACTCGTATACTCAAAATAAGGACGTCAGGTACAACACTATGGACTTTCTATAGAGACAATTCGACGCATGAAGAATTGACTGTCAATAAACCATATTATAATTCAGAGTTCGAGTTCAGAAACACCACTACTTAAATATTTGCAGTGTTAAACGCTGCTGTCTTTTAGTTTGAATGGTGTAGTAAAGGAGATATACTTATCCGAGGCATTCTAACTTAGCTCAGAGTTAGCTCAGAGTCTGCTGCCGATCACAGATATACATAGTCGGCAATTATTACTTACCAGCATGACTTCATGCTCGTTTGCGTCCCTTCCAGATATCATCGTGAGTGTACATTGGATTGATATTAAGTTAAAAAGCTCTAAGTGATGTACGAATGTGCTGTAATTAAATTATGATTGATGTTTTAAAGCTCACGGTTCTAAAGTTAGTTGCAAGTACTAAAATATTTACAGCGTATTCGCAGCAACCCTGGCGTGTAGACAGGTATTGCGGCGAGCAATTAACTTTTCAGATGGGGCCGACCACAGAATTGATATTCTAATAGAATTGGTATACGGGCTAACACAAATACTGAGTGTCGTTATAGATTTTTTACATAGGTATTGTAGAGAAATAAAACAATATAAAATGTATTGTCGCATGTATTTCGTTGAATTTTCTTTGCATAATAGAATATTTCTTAAAAAATTGTCTGTATTGCTCTCAATATTGTGAAATAGCTTTTGCTTTTGTATGGCTGAAAGAGTTAACATTTTTTTGCAGATACAATATATATTTAGAGGTACTATTATTATACAGATCATTTCTAGATGATATTTCTTCTGTGGGTTTGAGCATAGCGTAGAGCAATACGATACTATTCATAGCCTATATTTACCTACACGTTCCTGGTTTAGCTTATCTTTTTATTTTTAGTAACAAATAACGAACGTGACTCTCGTGTATTTAATATATTTGTCCTCTGATTTTATGATGACACCGAATATTTTTGAAGAGGTGCAAAATATTGAAGTCTTTATCTCCAATAGTAAACTTCCATAGGTTTAGATTACTTTTATAAGATATAATATGCAATTTTATTTATTAACTATGTACTTTAAAAAACTTTTGTTCTGAGAGGCACCGACTCCCCATTTTTTTATATCAAAACCGTCGTCTGTATGATAATTAACATATTTATGACATTGGCTTTAATACCATTGAGTTTGTTTGTGTAGAGCAAGCCTTTATACCCTATTTAGTGGATTAATTATTCAAAAACTATCTATAGCGTTTGTCTAAATATATTTCATAATATAACCGAATTCTTTGAAAAACCCTAGTTTACGAAAGTGTGTGAAGTGTATCAACTCCCCTCTCACTCCGAAGGGAGACCCGTACCCAGCAGTGGACAGTAATATGTGAACATAGCGCAAATCTTTGTGCACATGTGTATAGTTATAGCATTGTTAAAGGAAGAAGAGGGATTTCAAAGTAGTGTCAAAAGAGACAAGAAAAAGACGCATCTATTTGTATAAAATTATTTTTGCTTCTAAGAGGGATGTTTAGAATACAAAGTGTCTTTTTATTGCGCGTAATTTTGCGCTTATGCCTATTGAGGGACGACCAGAATCCTAACCTCAATAATAAGCACGTACTCGTATATTAAGAAACTCCTGTGCAAAATTTCATAGACCCACCAATTTAAGACGTGTTAAGGCCTCTTGAACGTGTCCTATGCCTTGTCTTTGTCAGTAAGCAACATGGGTATCTTAGTCAGGGGCAACATTTATTTTACTTGGCTACATTTATTTTATTTTGCTTTGCAATACAAACTACTACAATCATTTTCACGACACTCGACAACGAAATGTACGTACGTGATGCTATTTAATTTCGACGAGTTACCTTACTCTTATGTGACATGAAAGTAATGGGATGGGTCTGTTCAGTACACGAGGAGAGAAAAATATTTCTTTGACACTTAAGAAGCTCGTGGAAATCCTTCTTTTTCAATAATCTAGTCTCATTTCATGTGCAATATTTAGACAAAATAGTTTCTTAGAAGCTTTTAGCAGTAGGAAGAAGCTATTTTTAGTGTAAAGATATTTTGAGAACTACAATTAAATTGTTATATATGGATAACGCCTGTTAATAGATTTATTAATTATTAGTAGTTGTATTTGACAACAAGTTAATGTTCTTCAGAAGAACTTGCTTCACAGGTTCGTAATATCGGATACTGTATTTAATATGTTATTTATTACAGCGAAAAAATTAATATACCGGAGGCGTTACTAAGCGATAATATTTATACGCTAAAACCTGTGAATCGTGTTCCCTGTTTAATAATTAATTCTTACGCCATTTTTTGCGAAATAACACCGATTTTTTTCAACCGCAATTTGAGATTTCTGAAAGGATTTTTTCACGTTACACGTAGAAACGGCTGGATTCTATTACGTTCATGTCACGAACAGCGTGACTCGTCAAAATTGTGATGATATGTCTGTGTTCATTTAGTTTTGACGTATCACAAAATGGTTCGTATTCCAGGTTTACAGTCTATGTATCTGTGTGGATAAATTATTTCTTGCCCAAAAGGTGTACTTAACAGCACAACAGATGTAAGGTATTAGAAACGTCATTGCTAATAAAATATTTAAATAAATTATGTTAATTCAAATTTCATTTCGAGCATTATAATAATTAAAAATATCAATATGTATTTTTTTTTGTATCGTAATGTCTCTTTCCAGTGTAATTTTTGCATCACTGCGACACATATTCCTTATGTTTGAGCTTTACTCGGGTAACTCAAGGGCCATTCTAGCTCTTACTTCCTTTGTAGTACGTTTACTTGTGATGTTTTTGGACTTCGTCCCGTCGTCCATTAACGGGTTGGCCGATGCTTTATAAATAAAGAAGTTTTGTAGTTAATTGTTCGCTAAGACCACTAAACTAATGCCAAGCAGTGCTGGAGAGTAAATGCTACAAAACAATTAGTGCAGGATTTAGCTGCAAGCTTTTCTGTTACTGAAATAAAAGCATTGTTCTGAACAAAATGAAACATTTTTCTTCACCATTTTTATGAAACCAAAACTGAAATTTGCACGCCTAGCTGCTGTTATTAAATTTAAAAGTTTGAATATATGCGTCAAAACGCAGGGTTTACGTGGAATTCCGTCTGGCTTCGTGGCTTGTGTAAATAGCAACAAATTTATAAAGTTAGGCAACGTTGATGGGCAATGAGTACTTGTATTTTACTTTTTCTTTAGTTAGAAAATATTTGCATTTAATTCACCATTAATGTTACTATAAATTTTCTATTTTTAAGACAAATTCTTATCAACATCGGTTCATTCGTTTCTACGAGTATTTCATACAAATAGGTTGAATGACGAGTATTTCAAACCTTTTTGTTATTGCAAACTTCATATTACAGACAATATATATATTTTTCAAATTACACGCAGACACATCAATTTATTTATATATTTATATTACAATGCCATTAGTTACTTATCGTTTCTTGTCATTGGTTTCCTTTCTCGCGGGCAACTGTCACACTGGTTTTCCAAGTTGTGGGAGAAGTTTAGGTGCACTTGGTTCATTAGTTGTTGGAGTTTGAACACAAATCGAAGTGTTTCAATGACACTTACTTGATTTTAGCAGCTGCTAGTAGTTAATTATCTGATTTAATTACACTAGCTTGATATCGATTGGCAGTGGCAATACTTTGTATAATGTCTTTATGATACGGTCCACCGTATGGGTATGGAGAAGTAAGGGGTATCGTATTTTTTAAAAGTTGAGATAAAGAGATTCTTTATTCCTAGTGGTTGCTATTACAGCGGCATTACTAATACACATATATTAACATTTAATTGTATAATTAATACGGTTGAATAAAAAGAGATCTGTCACAGACGGACGACCAGATATAACATACATAATAATAAGGCCTCCATTGAGTACAGAACCCTAAAATGTTCCGTCAACGTTTTTGTTCGTGCAATTTAGATGAATTTCCGCTGTCTGACGTGGGATACATTATATTTGGCACTTTGCGATTGGCTGCAATACTAAAAATAAATAAAATTAAATATTGAAATCTATAGCGTTTCGGACGTTACGTAAAATCAGAGGCGTCATAACTCGAATGACGGCACGCCCGGAGTATTATATTAATGTATTATTTTGGTCACAGGACTCTGGAAACATTAATGAAGTACTTAGTGAGTGCATCATGCTGACTGATCGCCAAGCATGGAACCACAGAGGTATTTATATACCTTTTCACTTTTACGATTCTACGCGAATGTACAAAAATCTAAGTTTTTTAGATTCAATTGGCGACCTTAAATCACTCTCTCTTTTAATTTTCCAATAACTAAATTTATCATATATTTATAACTCACCGAAATGTGTCAGTGCCGTCTATAAAAAGCTTGAGATAAGACTGGAACGTAAACATATGAACAAAAGTATCGCGAAAAAATAGCTTGAATAGAAAATAAATATTTTTGCAAGGCCAACGTATGTGCGCAATCGCTTGAGGCACGAGTTCTTTTTTAAGAATACACCTGTTCTATATTGTAGAAAGCTGAATACATTTAGGTGGACTTCTTTAAATATATTTTTGACTATTTTGAAATTGAAAGATTTTTATTCGTAGGTTGCACATAAAGTTAAGACTATAACTTAGTGCTCATTATATTATGAAAAGTTCGTTATTATTGAAAAATCAATCAATTTAATGTTTTGCCTACCTAATGCAACCTAAAAGTACCGTAAAGTAAGTAGCGAATCACCCCTGTAGAACTTACGGTTTTATCATAAATTTTAGGTCGTTAGGCCATAGAACAGGTTGGAGTGAAGCCAATTAGAGGACCAACCTTCAGGCAAAGGCTAATAATTTGATTGATAACGTTGTTAAACTCCATTACATAAATTTAAAATTGTAAAAGATTAAATAGGACTACTCTCTTTTACTTTTTTTTGCATTTTAAATTTGTAGAAGGTAAGGTCATCGAATTAGCACGACACAGTAAGGCACGGAATAGACACTAGCAATACATTTATTATTTCTGTCAGTGCTAGCCATGGAAACATAAATCTAAATAAATAACGCTTGTACCAGCATTTGTATGCAACCAAGCCTGCTACTTTTTTCTGCCTGATATGACGTCACAAGAACCTACCTGTAAGTGATTCTCTGTTCAAGGAAAACAAATTCAAAGTAAGGATAGAATGGACCAAAATGTCAATGATTATAAAGATAAGATTATTATTTGGACATATCGGATACATGTAAATGTCAATAAAATGTAGTTGGGAATAATTGGTTGACAGTGCTACAAATAAATCCATTAAAACGCCTTTAAGCAAATATAGCTAACCCAATAAGAGAAAACAATAGGTTGCAATACTCTCTAACGTAAAGTTTACTTGATAATTCATAGATAAATTCAAGTACATACACTTGCGGCATCTATTTTGATACAATGTCTGTGGTGTTGGTTCCGTGTCGTCAAATGAAGAAGTAGTCATTCTCGAGCACCTCAAACTGCGGAAACGTAGTTTACATATATATATAATGAAGTAGCAAAAGAGCATGCAGTCTACCTGATGGTATGTGGCAATTGCTACCTATGGACATTTGTGATCCACCCCCGATAAGACCAGAATCCCAATTGAAGTCGAACACACATTCGTTGCTACCCCTGAGGACTAAGTTGTAATGCCTCGTTAAGTTTATCTCCCTTACCACATCCTTCAAACCAAAAGACAACAACGCTTAACACTGCTGTTATTAGGCAGAAATAAAGTCTTATCCTAAACGAAGTGAGAAAATCTCCGTAGTGAGTCATATACGATTGCAAATGCATTTAACCTAACCAGCTTTAGTGACTCGATATGCAAAGAACCCTGATATTGGCAATTTCATGTTTATTTTATTCTACGGTGGAACGGCACAATTGCTGCGATGCGCCGCATTATTTTTCATTCGATATCGCTGTGGATTCCGCTTCAGGGACGATATTAGAAATACCTGTGCTATACTAGCTATATTCGGTGTAAAATTCTGAATTTTGTACCAGTTTGGACGTACAAATTATGCAACATAAAACGTCACTACAAATCATACGCATGTGTAAATTTGTGGAGAAATTACATGAAAATCGTTGCACATGTCTGCAGTCTATCTGAAGTTAATTACAGAATATTGTTGTGGTCAGTGTTGTTGTTGCTGTTGTCACTGAATTGTAATACCTTGTGTAAATATGTGTATCTACCGTCTCTTTAAAAATGATCGCGCACTTTGCTTACACGGACCTCGCACAATGCTTTTGGAGGAATAGGTACCGCAATGGTACTTATCCATTAACGACACTTCATTAACATATCCAAAAACAAAATTTAAAAAATTAGATGCTTGCTAAAATTATACAATAATTAAAATCGCAATTAATGAAATCGTATTATTCTTGTTGTTTCTTGATATTTCCGTATATTGGTATACATATTTTCCTGTAATTTAAATTATTGAAAATCATAATTTGGATCTGTAAATAAATATAAAAAGTATACATTGTTCAAACAGGTGATACAAATACATGTCAGCCATATCGCTGAGCGGAGTTTCAGTTTAAATTTAATGTAAAATGTGACCCTTCAACTATAACCACAGAACGATTTCTGCTACTCTGGGGATACATTTTTCACTCCCCGTATACCAAACAGACTGGATCCTATTACATTAATGTCACAAGCAGAGTGACTCGTCAAAAAATAGACGATACCATGTTTACGGCTTTTGTAAGAGAAAACGTGTTGTTTAATCAAAAATAGGAAACTCGATACAATTTTCAATCTTTTTTTGTATCAAATAACATTTTGCGTATTAGGTTTTCGATCAAAAGAAAAATCGTCCAGAAGTTTGTAACATAATAAATTTCTATTGGTAGAGGTCATATTTTAAGAAATAATAATTAAACGGAGCCTCATTATCTTTCTCTTATTTAGTTTGGGCTTATTTTCATGTACGAGGAATAATCCTTCATCTATACTCTATTTTATACAGTCAATCATAAGTGAAGTAAAATAATAAAACTGACGCATACGGAATTTTATTACAGAAAAGAAAACGAAATTAATCAGTAGTTTTCGTTAATTACAACATTTATGTAACGCCGGGAAGCAATAAAACTTTAACTGGTTCAAAACAATTAGTAATACTACAAGATTCAAGATATTACCACGTTTTTTCGTATTTCAAAATAGTATTTAAAATAAGTTGAAAATCCATTTAAAAAGCCAGCGCTTTCATGAATTTAAAAGTGTCATTTAATTTTCATTCAAGTCTTATCACAATGATTGTTACTGTAAAAAAGTCACGCCCTATTTATCATGAACAACAGTTATTCGGATGTACAATACGAAAAATTGGGTCAATTTTGTCGTTATCATAGATACTTAACGTATATGTTTTGGCTTGAAATATCGATAATACATAACATTTTATGCCTGAGTGATAAAAATAAAGTTATCAAAAGTATATAGTATGTATGTAGGACATAAATATTATTAAGACTCCGTTAGCGGATGTCATATACTCTGAATATCATATACGAATGTCATATACTCTGGTAAACTGTTCCTTTACTTATAAAGACATATATTGGATAAATATCTGTGTTTTGGTGTTAGTAGCTTAGAAGAACTTAATGAAATTAAATATTTATTATGTTTCTAGTGCAAAGAGAGATCTCAAAATTCTCCAAGCAAATGAAATAAGTATAAAATCGAAGTATGTTATAAAAAAATTGAAAGTGACTGAAACAGATAAAATAAAACTTCTTACTGCCATTATTATTACTTATTATTTATAAAAAAAATAGTCTGCGCTACTTGCAATTTTGTTAATTTATGTGCTATATAATTTAGTTGCAAAAAGCTATGACCAATAGTTGGAGTTTTGACAGGTACTTCTTGATAGATAGTCCCGCCTATATAACGACTAGTTTTTTATATTTCAAAGTACAATGACGTAATATCGATATAAAATAACTATCTTTAACTTTCTTCCATCCGTCAGCCCTATAGGGTCAACTGCTACTTAGGCCTATTTAACTTTCTTACTAAACTTTATTTTATTATTATTATTTTTTTATTATTTGATGGAGTAGCAAACGAACATGCAGTCTACCTGATGGTAAGTGGCAACTGCCGCCCATGGCCATTTGTAATCCACCCCAGATAAGACCAGAATACCAACTGAAGTCGACCACAGATGCGTTGCTACCTCAGAGGACTAAGTTGGAATGCCTCGTTAAGTTTATCTCCCTTACCACACCCTTCAAACCAAAACACAGCAGCGCTTAAC
>DWRA01004315.1:0-10989 GCA_018250295.1 Spathilepia clonius
AGCAGCGCTTAACACTGCTGTTGTTAGGCAGAAATAAGTGTGGCGGTGGTGCCGCCGGAGTCGAACCACAAAGGGTTACCTTTAAAACTACCACTTCCATGTCGTATGACAAGAAAGTAAAATAGTTTACTCAAGAACTATCGTATGTTTACCTTAACTTGCCTGCACATTTAAAAGCCCACAGTTTACATACTCAATTTGTAAATAACTTCAGTATTTTTATATAAACATCTGTATTGTAAAAAATATCTTACAAAATCTTACGCGTGTCTGTCCGTCGCATTTTTTGGGACTTTGATACAAAATCCAATTTTAATGTTGGGAATAAAAATAAAAATAAATAATAAAAGTGGGGGAAAAAAACAAAAAGGGTCCGACATTCGGAGCGTAGTACCAGGCGCACATAAAACACGAGGTGTCTCTGAGGAGAAAAACTCCGAGTGATTTATCGTGAGAAGTGAACATCTTCGCGGTCCTTTATTCGGTGCATGCACAGGTAGATGCTGGCAGGTGCTACCCGTCTGCTCTGTTTCAATGTTTTGTTTTCTCGGAAATAATATTTGGACTATTGTTGAAAAGAGTTTTTTATTTTTAAGTATGTATGTACATATATATAGAATTTGACATAAAAAGCTCAGGTGTTTCGACCGCTTTTAATGTTATTCTGTAGACTTATTCTATAACCTTTTTCGTTTTTATACAAATAATATTCAAAAAATAAATCGACTTACAAATAAAGAATTTCTTTACTTCGAACTACGTATATGTTCTATCCGTCTTGTATTCAAATATTGTTAACGCATTTACTTTTATTGTGTAGATGTAGCAAGCGAGCCTGCAATCTATCTGATGGTAAATGGCTCATCATACATTTGTATTCAATTTAAAATAAGATTAGAGTCCTGCCTGCGATCGGCCACAGACGCTTTGCTACTTTTGACGACTAACATTGAAACGCCTCGGATAAGTGTCTCCCTTACCTCATCCTTCAAACCAGAACACAACAGCGCTTAACTCTGCTGTTATAACTCAGATATAGGTGCGGCGGTGGTGCCTCAGGAGACGAACGACAAAAGGGACCACCGCCATTATTATTCTCATAGTTATTCGAGATTCAAATGACCGTATTTTGTGACACAAGGAAGTTCTACCCGTTATCCTTATACTTATCGCGGGATCATGTGTGTTCACGTCAAAATACAGCCTACGCGCACCTACAACTCAACCTTACAACAAAAAAGCTCCAAGCACGCAAATTAACTCAAACAGCTACAATGAAACGAAGCGAATCGTTAAAAAAATAATTAATAGTGATTATTGAGTAAAAATAATTGCTGGTTCCTTTAAATTATGCCCCTCTGGTAGATCTAATTCTCGATTCACACAATCACTGTTATTATGCTGGATGTGGCGTTCGTTTTCGAGCGATTCGGATCAAAACAGTTTTTCGAGGCAATTGTTTTAATTCGGGAAACACGAAAAAGAATTATGAACGCGTAATAACTATTCTCTAAACGGAAACATTGCTATTGTTTCATATTCTTTTATTGCATCTGCCTTTAATAGTCTGTTTGATCCGTATCAGGCGGGTCAGAATGAGCTTTCTTATTTATTTTTTGATTTCCAAATGGATGCGGTTAGAGAATTTACATAAAATGGATGCGTCGACTTCTATCTTAGCAATTAATACATTTCAAACCTTTGTAATATTTCATCTGCTTCATACTGCTTTAGAATGACTCACACACTTATTTTTAACTTCGTGGGTGTGAAAAGTAAATCGCCTGTTGATTTAGTGACAGTTAATGATACAACACAGCAGTACAACATGTCGTGGCACCGTAGCGTCACGGCGGGCGCACGACTACAACAGGCATATTTAGACAATTTCCTTAACAAATACGACGAGGGGCTCGCCCTCATATAAATAACATAGCATTGCCACCTCGCTCGCCCTATTCTGATATTCGCCAGGTTATTACAATTTTTCGCCTTATGAATATCGTCGCGCGGAGCCGCCTTAATACCCCTCGCGTCGAGGGAGTCACACCTCAGCAATTTTACTTTAATTCTTATTTAGAGTGCCGCCTTATTTCGGTTACAAGATTTTTAGTATTTGTTTATGGCGTTAACTTGTTTTTTGAGTCGGCTATGGAGCAATTTTCGCTTCTTCCAACGACGCAATTCCGTTACGTTATTTCGGGGGCGACGACGCCGCAAATTGCCAATCTTATCTCGAGGAAAGTGCGAGACAACACGGGATCGAAGCTTTAATAACGAAGACAGTGCAGAGGTCAAGGGCTTTTTATTTTCATAAATCGAATGTTCGTTCCGCGCAAGCGACGTCATCGCTTCACTATCAATCATGCATGCACCATTGCGCCGCGCGCTTTTGTTCGAATTACGAATTTCGAAAAAGGTACACAACGCGAGAGAAAATGATGGCGGTTGCGTTCTTTTCAAAATTCCCGCCGGCCGCCCCCCGGGCCGCACTAAAATACTGCACTATGGGATTGTTATTCGATTAAATAATTAAAATGAGCAACGTATATTCCCTCGTTCGGGGTACGTGCATGTTTGCCACCGAAACAGTTATTCACGTCGGCGCGGTTTCCATTACGAGCCGAATAATGTACTTATACAGTGTGACACCGTTAAAAAAGTAGGAAAATTGCTAATGGTGTATGATATTGCCTCCCCTTATTTTGGGGTAAGAAAAGACTAGGGGTGGCAACACCTTCGCGCTCCCATGAGGTGTTTTTTTGAGTGGAGTATTTTCTTTTTTTTCTTGGTAGATGTTTTTTGCGTAATGACGTCGTGGTCCTGTGAGAGTTGGCCGATCCATTAGATAGGCGGGTAGAGCTTAATGTAGCATTTTTTCTCGGGAATCGAAATCGGTTGTAAAAACGTTGTCGCATGTGCGGTGGGACTCAGCGACGAGTGAGGACATTAGCAGGAACTGTAATGGCTTTTTCTTCCACTGCTAAGGGTCGTAGTTGCGTCTGCAATTTGTTTTCCTTGCCCACGATATACTTATGATCGGCAAAGGTTAAGTTATGTTATAAAAACAAAAAATATCATGATTATCCAAAATAATAAATTGTAAAAGAAAAAACAATTAAATACTACAAATAATTAAATATATTAAAATTGAAATTGCTGCACGAGGTGATAAATGTATTGTTAATTTTTTTATTTGTTAAGTTAATTTGTTATAAAGATATGGACATCTGTAATCGATCTCAGATAAAATTTGAAACATCAGCTACATCTGCATTCCTATCCCTGAATACTACGTTGGAATGCCTCGGATAAGTAAGTCTCCTTTACCACACCCTTCAAACCAGAAGACAGCAGCGCTTAACACTGTTATTATTAGACAGAAACAGGTGTGGCGGTGGTGCCTCCGGAGTCCAACAACAAAGTGTTCTACCACTTTTAACCCATGCTAGCCAAACGCAAATTAGTGTACATTTTTAGATATAGATGTGTTAATTAAATAATTGACAAAATGTATTTGTTTCCAGGCAAATGGTGCCCGTCGCGGCGGGAGTGGTCGTCGCCGCCGGACGTGGCGCGGCGGGTGTACTCCTCGGTGTTCCTGGGCAGCCCTGGTGAGTACCCAGGTAAATATCCAACCAGTTTCTATATTATACACTCTTATACACTAATGAACTTCTACTATGCACTGTTATACACTTTTATACATTCGGACATCACGTACAGATTAAATATATTAAAAATAAATAAATAATACACTAAAATACCTCAGTTCAAAATAACTTTTTCTGACATTATTATGACAGTATTGTGACAGCATTGAATTGTTTTGTGTTCTGATTGAAGACAATAAAGAGTACACATCGTATTTTACTTAATTCATATGGGCTCCAATGTGTCTGTGATCGACTTCATATAGGAATCCTATTCAATGCACCCTTTTACAAACTTACAGATATATTTGGGCAGTAAGAATTACATATTTTTTATCACTTTAATTATCTATCCCGTCTGCATTTGTAACAACCAAAATAAACAATTACCAAATACACAACCTCAATAAAAATCGACTACTATAACAGACAACGATTTTATTCGTTTTACGTCTACAGCCAGCTTTACACCATAAAGGTATTTGCTGAACGCATTAGAATACCCGAATACTCAAATTTAAATTTAGAACAGACGTCATGCGCGAGCTAATTCGCGACCATAGACAAAAAATAGATAGCGACTGATTTATACGGTCATATTATAATATACAGCCATTATAGTTACATAACAACAGAAATGTGCACATTGTCTTTTGCATTAACTATTTAGATAAGATTACGGCAGCTTTTAAATTAAGTATATTAAAATTATACACAGGTGTCTGTTATCATAGCACCTACTAGACGTTACATTGTTTTAATAAATTTAATTATTTTTATACAAACTATTTTGAACATTAGTATCGTGTCGTACCAACGTTTTTATTTTTGCGTTTAAAATTTTTCAAGTATTATTGGTCTGTTTTACAAATTTCTGCTTTAGGTATTATTTTTAAATTTTTGCATCAAATGTTTGTTTGTTTATATTTTCTTATACAAATAATCAATTAGATTTGAGATATATTATAAAATTTAAAACAAGTTTTTCTGCTATAGGAAATTAGCCATTATGTCTTATTGGAGTTTTATGGAAATCGGCTCATTGGTATTTATATAATTCTTTTATTTCTATCTAATCTCGCAAAACGACTCAATATGTTTTAGTTAAAAATGTAGCAAAAGTTACTATGAATAGGATTTTTAAAATATTTTTTTTTACATTTAAATTTTTTGTTGCCTAAATGTTACAACGATAAGCCTGGGCGCGCAACTTCGGTTTAATTCGGAAACAATTACTCTGATTTTTATAACGCGCCAAAGGCTCTATAACTTTAAAAACTATGCAATTTAAATAAATTTAATATTTTTATATACTTAATATGGGAGTAGCAAACGGACATGCAGTCCACCATAACACACCAGCGCCTAACACTGCTGTTATTAGGCAGAAATAGGTGAGGCGGTGGTGCCGCCGGAGTCAAACCACAAAGGGTTTTTCCACCTTCGAAACAAAGTTAAAAAATTTAAAGTAGTCGTGAATACACTTAATAAACTTAAATGATTAACAAAACATCTATTTTAAGATCAATTTAAGTGAATAATATGAATAACAAGCGTACAGCCGGACGGACGGGCGACATTTTATAATTATAGACATTGGCTATTATTCTGTTTAAATTTAGAAGCGACTGTTTTTATTTTTATTTTACGTATTATTTTTCATAAACATGCATTTTGAGTGAGCTAACCAGCCAGTTACTTATTAAGTAACATGGTTTATAAGGACTTGCAAAAAATGTAGTAATATTTTTCAATCTATTAGCTGGTAAGTGGCCACTAGTGCAGATGGATTAATGATGATTTTCAGGTGGTAGAAACCATTGTGGTTCGACTCCGGCGGCACCACCGCCACACCTATTTCTGCCTAATAACAGTAGTGTTAACTAGTGTCTCCTTTACCACATACACACTCACACTGCCTCTTTCTAAATTTATAGCATCACACTCCTTGTGTCCTGGGTGTCGTAAAAACACAACCAAGCACACAAACACCCAGACCCAGAACGGACACGAAAATATATCATTTAGAAATACAGTAGGTATATCTGCTTAGCCCGGAATCAAAGCCTGTTAGTAAATCAATGTAGTGATCTCTATGTCAAGTATTGTCAGTAAGTAGGTATCTTACCGCTTATTAAGTGTAAAGTAAATATTTATCTTCGTCAGTACCACTGTCACTCGACAAAGATGGCCGATGACAGTCCAACTGCGCTCGTAATGAGCTGCTGAAAACATGGAGACGACACTGTAGACTTAATGGCTACTCACTAAAAGAACTTAATATAACTAATTTGTCAAACTAAAATAGTCGTAGGCACAGATTTAGGGTTCCTTATTTCATTAACAGGGTTCCGTCTGATACATTCAGCAAAGATCTTGAACGAGATAGCTAGATATTAATTTGATTTAAAACAGTTGTTCAAAAAATTGTACAAACGTGGAATAAAAAAAAAATTAAACATTTTTTTTTCTGATTTGACTCAAGCAGCATCACTGTCACGATTTTTTTATTATTATCTATTGGTAACGTAATTTTACAATTTTGATTTATTTTACTGACGTATCTACCAAAAATAGTATGCTCAATGACAGAAAACATTGATTTTGTTATGTAACGGGTACTCACGATACGAAATTTAGATTTTTTAATTGCCGATATTTCAATTCAATTCCGCGATAATATTAGCCTAAAATCATAGAAAACATTAATTTTTTTGTTAATGGCAACAAATTAGAATATTAAATTGTACACGTAAACATCAAAATGTCTAGAACATACGTATTATTTTCAAACAGTTTGTTTATACTAGAAATATGTCATTAAGCAAGTTTTTATACTGACAATCTCTCAGAACTAATTCGAATCAACTTAAAAATTTCTAAAATATTTTAGGCACATTACCTTCTTATCAGTGGGACGCCATTCTACGATTCTAATAAGTAGGTGCCTATTTAAAAATATTTCTCAAGTGCAGATTTGCAAGATAAACTTCCCACAAGTCGAGTGTTGCCACAAGCTCTCCAAATGTCCACTCGGGCACAAGTGCGCGCCAAAAAACTTTGACAAATGCATTATTTGACATGTCACTTGAATGTTTTGCTAAAATATTTTGGTTTTAAATTGTTTGTTTAGTTTTTTGTTGTTAGCTTTTTTATGTAGCGGGATTGCAGTCCGCCTGGTAAGTGGCAAATGCCCGTGGATATCATTAATGAATTAGAATAGGATTGGTAACTTGGCTGCGGTCGGTTACAGATGCGTTGCTACCCTTGAGGACTAAGTTGGAATGTCGCGGATAATTCCCTACTTTAGCGTACCTTTCACACCTGAATACAGTGCTTAACACTGTTATTAGGAAGAAAGAAGTGTGGCGGTGGTACCGTCTGAGTCGAACTACAAAAAGTTCTAACACCTTCAAAACAAGGGCTTCTGTGAGAGTATGTACGAGTAAAATTACCGTAAAAAGTAAATATGATTGAATTTTTGCTTTCAATAAATTCATTATACTGATTCATACTGATTCATTATACTGATTCATTATACTGGTCAAAGCTTAGAATTTTCTTCGTCTTATTTTATGGATATTGACTAAGACAAGAACACAGAGGCCTTAATCTAGACGATCCAAATGCAGAATAGAAATCTAAATTAGTTATTTAGATATGTGCATGACCAGGGATCGAACCCAGAAGTCTTTAGGACCACTGGATACTATGACTGACCTGGTTTGCCAGTGTGTTGTGATTTCTTCTTCAAAAACTGTTATGTCGTTATTTGACTTGATAATCACCGTTACATACCAGGATATCATGTCATCGCGGAGTTATTTATATAGGCATTGGAATCTACAGCCGGAACATTTCAATCAAACATCCATTCTTTCACTTGTCAAATATATACGACATCGATATGGCAGCGCCATCTAGCGGCCCATTCATAACGATAAAACTACTCCGCCATATTGACCGCTCATATTAGACTTTATGTCATATACAACAGAGATACAATTACGATAACGGCGATGTGCACTTGCACCCTTACGCCGTCGCACGTGACCGCGCAATCTGTCTCACTTCCGCGCGTGCGTTCGACGTATACCTGCCTCGTTCTTATTATAATACGTCAGCTTCATTGCCCGTTTCCATTACACTAAATCAAATTACCGACCGTCGCTCGCACGTCGGCCGGCCTGCCGTACGCGCTACTCGCTAGGAAAGTCCTTTCAGTATGCCCGTTTTAAAAACCGTTCCTGAGAAAAATAAGCCGTCAGATAAAAAATAATAAAGTACTAAAATCAGAAATGGAATCGGAAGAAGCGGAGTCAATTTATTCGGGGCTTCGTTACGATTCCGATTTTTATCTAACGTCTCGAATGAATGCCGCCGAAGACGGATTACAGTGGATCGCGGCAACGGAGCGCCGACAAAAACTCCGATAGAGAGGGACGTCGCAAGGCAATCGATTCCGTCCTCAGCGGGAAAGGATTGGCGTGCGAGCGAGCGCGTGCGATCGCGTCTTTACGACGTGCGAAAGAGATAAAACAATTCCTTATGTCGCTATTCTTAAGTCATTTGCACGTTCGAAATGGCACTTTACTTGTAGACATTAAGGTCGCAGTTTCATTGTTATGATTGCGTATTGACGATTGTAGCGTATTGTAACGGAACGTTATAACTTCATTTGCTTGTGTACGGGATAATGTTCTTTCGTCTGATAGGAATAAGGGCGTCAGTAGCGTGCAGCGGGAGGAGTTCTGTGCGGGTCGGTCGTACGGCGGTTGCCATGGTGACCGTGCGCGTTGGAATGCCTGTTTAGGCAAGCGATGCACGGAACGGAATCAGGGTTGCCCGCTGTCGGGCCGATTTTCCCATAAATTATTTTCTAATAAGAGCAACACTTATCATAATTAGACATAATAATGACGCCACTTTCATATAGGTCGCTAGCCGGTTCATTACTGAAGTCGTTATCGCTCTGTTAGTATAAATGTTTATTTATATACCAACAGGACATTTGATAGCTACTGAATATTGATGCCAATTGATATTGCAAATACGCTCAATTATGTTAAAAAGCCGCTAAGTGCGAGCCAAACTCCCTAATGGAGGGTTCCGTACCACTAAATTTTCAACTTTTTAGATTTTAGTATGTTATCATAGCTATAGAAGTACATGCATTTGGAAATTTTGAAGTGTTTACGTAGTTCAATAGCTAAATCAAAAATGTCGAAACTTCTGTTTTTTTAGTGTATGTGACAGTGGTCATCGTAATACACTCTGTAAAAACTTTGTGTGTCTAGCACACAAACAGACAGACGGTCAATAGAGGCTTATTAGTAGGTAGTACTTAGTAATTACATAAAAAAATCTTGTTGTTACCCTTCATAACGGAACTCTATAGATGACTCAAATAAGATACGATAATCCCATTATAATTATCGGTACATAGGCTTAAATAGAATTCCACGTTTATCTGTATGTAACTGCATGTTATCTTAAGAAGTATAAAGGTATGTCTTGATAATATTTTATCGGATTTGTTATGTAATGTAATAGGTTTTATAATATACTACATTGTTTATTGTAGCAAACGAGCATGCAGTCCACCTGACAGTAAGTCTACCGATGGATATCTGTAATAAATCCCAAATAAGATTACAGCGAATACCCCCCTGATTCGGATCCTACCTCGAGACCCGAATTTCTTGCACACCGCCCTTATGACTAAGGTAGTAGCAGTATATGTGAGTTCGGAGGGTAAGACATCCCTTATTTAGTCAAGATTACAGTCTAGTTGACCACATCTGCGTTGCTACTTCTGAAGAATAAGTTAAAGCTTCGGTAAAGTATGTCGCCCTTAACACTGCTGTTATTAGGCAGAATTAGATGTATTACTGTCCAAGTATTGAGCACCGGTTCTTTCTGAACTACAAATGAATATATCGTAAAGAACACACCTGAGAGTCCTTTAAAAAATCTTATAATGCTTGAAATCCACAAGTCGAACTTGATTCTGGAGGTCCTCTCATTCTTAGAAGAGACTCGTGCCCTGGAGTGGGATTGACTTCTCTCTGAATGAGGGCTTGGTCGACCATGCTGACCAAGTATGGATTGGTAGGCTTTTCATACAGTTTCGCTTCGAAGTTATATGGTTTAATGCGCCGTTAGCCCAAAATATAGTTTTGTAATAAATTCGGAAAACTTAGAATAAGCTGAATTGCGTGCCCGGGATTTGAACCTAGACCCTAAGCGTAAGAGGGCAAAGCGTACCACTAAGTTATCATACATATCATTGCTTTTATTTTCACTATTGTTAGTTATTAGTGTTCATTGGTAGTAGTTTGTATTGCTAACTATATTTGAATAACGGTTTTTAATTTTTAAGCAGGTGTCCTACGTAGGTATGGAGAATTTTTAAGACTAGCTTGCTATTAAAACTACTGAATCTATTATTTAAAAGGGGTTATTATGAATTTACTAGCAAATAGGCTTCATTCATACTCTCTCATGGGTATTATGCACAGACATCAAAAGACTAGAGCAGAAAGTAGGCAGTGATTAGGCTGCGTTGCTCATTTGTCAGGCGATCTGCATAATTACGCTATGAACACATGAACATGCGGCTAATTTTTAATACTCCAATCCGAAACGCGAAATTAGAGAAAGAGATGGCGTGCGGGCGATACGCGCGCGCGAGCGAGCGAGCACGAAATTGCTCAATTTGTGCCTCGCTCATAAGGCCTTCGGGTTCCTTTTTCAAAAATCCAATGAGATCGATCGCTCGCCATGTCCGCAAATTAGAGTGGGAATCGTTGTTCGTTAGCGATGGCAACACTACGGAATGTTCTAACCGCCGGTTAGTGTTCGCGCGGAACTAGTCTTAATTTCTAAGGGCGCACAGGCGGAAATCCCGTGCGTATTTTAATCTTAATCTACGTTTCTGGAGAGTCAAAGCTCACCGCTCGAGTGCACAAAGATGCATTTTAGTATTACTAGCGGTCTCGGGGCACTCATTTCGCTTGGCCTTATAAGGCTGGCGACACAGCTAGAGCGAAGCGATGGTGCACGTAACGCTATGATGTAGCAACTATGCCCAGATATCCAGGCGACAATCCAAGTGATGGTAGTTGACCACTACTCCATGAACCGACCTATTTTCATATTAGAATGTACACAGTAATTCATTTGAGAAGTCTATTATAAAGAAATTCCTTAAAGTTTCAGTCCCGTAGGTACGTACATCCTTAAATATTTTCTAGTCAGAAGTAACTACGTAAATCCATCTTTATCGGTTCAGCCGTTCCGTTTACGCACTGGATACTAACAAACAACACAGTTT
>DWRA01004316.1:0-10988 GCA_018250295.1 Spathilepia clonius
TGCAGGCAACACAATGGTTTCAACGAATTAAGGCGTACAACATCAGAAACGCATAACGATACATTACTAAATTATCAGGCAAGGAGTTTTCTCACAAAAATACAGATTCGCTTATGGACATATTCGAATATAAACAGATTAGCAATATGTCAATATAAGCAATAAATAATACGCGTCGGCAATGAAAACTAACATTAACAATTATTTACATTTTAACATGTAAATTAATACTAATTGTCACGTTTGTCATGTTTTGCTTTATTTGTCATAACTTTTAATAACGGTTGACTGAACGAGAAAGCTACCTCTAATAGGTTTAGTTTCATTATCAACCCATTAGTGCTCTGCTGGACACGGTTTTCCCCTTACAATGAAAATATATTTGCAGTCATAGTTCACCATGATTATAGTTGCCTTTAGTAGTGTTTTAGTGGCTATATTATACTATGAAAGTGTGGGTAACAAAGGGTGGCATGCCGGGTATAAGGGCCGGAGTTGTATACCGTGGTAAAATTTCAATAAACACAAATTAAACAATGCTTTTTTATATCGCATATAAGTAGCAAACGAGCATGCAGTCCCTCTGATTGTAGGTAGCTACTGCCGCCCATGAACTTCAGTGATTAACCCTAGATATGCGTTCCACCTAACGTCGACCACAGACACTTTGCTACCCCTGAGGACTAGCGACACATCCGATAAGTATATCTCGTTTACCACACCCTTCAAGCCAAAATACGGCGCATAATACTGGTGTTACAAGATAGCAATAGGTGTAGCGGTAGTGCCGCCGGTGTCAAACTACAAAAAAATCAAATACCTTTAAAAGTGTGCAGTTCAATGGCAGTATTCATTGACAAAGTAATTTAATCAGTGCGACTACAAGACTTTGTACTTTTTTCGTACCGAATAGTTTCCGCTTCCTATAAGAAAACCATTTCAAAGACTTACATGGCAAATATTCAACCCAAGCTACCCTGGGTGGCGAAAACCCATATCGATGGTGGGGAAATTATTTATTTAGTTGCACACTTGCACACAGTATCCCACATTCACATATTTCACTCAAAGAGAACAGATTCATTTGGAGTCAGTGTAAAATATCCGGAGCCATTTTGAAACATTTTTCTAGTCACATTTGTTTTCAACTCAACGCGTCGCAGTGAAATGCACGAATAAATTTAACGTCCACCAAGCAGTAGATAAAAGCTAAATCCACTTTTTATTTACTTTACTGTCCATTTTCCGTTTTATAAATGTAACATAATCGCGTACTCATTACTTCCGTGACTACAGGGTTCATACGCTGCATAGCTGGCAAACTTGAAGTACCAGTTAAATTAATATGAATAAGTCTTATCATGCTTTTCTTTATTTTTAATAACTATAAACTAAGTAAATATATAACTAATTAAAAATAAATTAATACTCTAAATAAAATAAATGTGCCAGATCGCTGCCCCGTGGAAGTATACCTAGGACACTGGCAGCATTACCTCGCTCATAACTCCACATTAAAATTTTTCCTGTCGTAGGAGCCAAATACTTAGACCATAATACATTGTATACAGTATTTCCATATAAAGTTAGAAAAGCGATTTCAAGGTTAAAAAACCATTTAGTTTATAGAAAAATATATGAATAACAATAATTCGACTAATACCAGTGAAAAGCTCAGGTAACAGCGAAAGCATTGGAAGAAGTTGAAAAACTTAGAAACGAGCGAGCAATGGTTCACATTTCTACGAAAGAACGCTTCATTTTTCATTTTTCAGACACGCGAGATATGATTGAGGTGTCTAACTTTCTGCATGTTATTCAATCTCATTGAATATGATTTAATACATTCAATATTTCATTCAAATAGGGTTTAGTTAATTTTTTTATACACGTTAATACTATAACTTATAAGAATTATAAGAACCAAAGTTCTTATTATATGTAAATATTATCAATAAGTATAACACATACTAAGTTAACGCAGTTCTATGAAAATCTTTAAAAGAAAAGGAAAAAATAAAAGAAAACAATATTGTATTCTTAGAGTACGATAAAAGTTATTGCGCCAAAATAAATAAAAACAAAATATTTAATTACACAGCAATTCGTAGAAGCCATGTTGGAAAAACAGTCACAAACAACTTTGCTCCGACGAATTATTTTTTATCTTTCAACCCTCCGTTAATTAAATGCCTAAAGGAAATGTAAGGCTCTTAGCAGCACAAAATGGATTAAATTAATGAAGTTATATTTCTTTAGGCACGTTACCGAATAAAGATGAGAATGAAATTTTAACGTGATCCAGTCACACGAAAACGACAGGATGTTATGTTATATGTGAAAGTTGTTCATTAAACATATATGTATTGTCGTCAACCCACTACTGGGCACAAGTCTCCTCTCAGAGGCTTAGATCATTGTCCGCCAAAGTAGTTAAGTGAGTATCGGCGGACTTCACATATACTTTTAAAGAACTCGTAAGCGTGTAAGTTTTCTCGCGATGTTTTCTTTCACCATTATAGCAAGTGACAAATAATTTCTGATACGCATTTTACTTAAAAAAATCAATAGTGACCCTGAGATTAGACCCTCGGACTCCTTCGATTGAGTAGCCAAATTTCAACCACTAGACTGTGACATATAGTATAGAATACGTAAGTAGAATATTTTTTGTTTGTGATATGATCTTCATATAGTAATTATTTAAAAGAAACTAAAATATTATACGAGCATGCACTCTACATGGTAGTACGTGGTGAACAACAACGCTACATACAATCCTAGCAACAACTATAAATAGGTTTGAGGTCATCTACAGACGTATTGCTACCCCAGACGATCAAGTTGAACGCCCCGTGTCTTTCCTTTACCACACCCTTCAAACTACAGCACAACAGCGCTTAACGATATCCTCACTTTCTTCCGCGTCCTAGCTGACTTTTGTCATACTGCATACGTACCTGAAAAGAAAAACAAAAAGCATTGTCGTTACTAAGAAAATTTCTAAACAACGTTATTTGTTTATCGAAATAAATTCTTGGAAAGTGCTGTAACAATCATTACATTATCTAGTCATTACAATAGCTCTCAAGATACTTGATTGATTGAGCTATTTCTATTTGCTCCAGATAAGCGAGGAAAATAAGCGTTTCGTTTTCATTAGTGGTAAGATTAAAGTCGTTTTAAATTATAATTATTCTAATTGAAAGTATACATTCGAAACAAGATTTTCCAATACTTCTTTGAACTTCTTACACAAACTTAACGTTCAATGCAGAGCTTCCGCATTGCATCACTTTCCCCACGTGTGCAAATTACCTAAAGGTCCGGAAGCGCCATAAAACCGAACTCGGTCGCAGGTTGGCGTTCGTAACAATATTTCTTCTGTAACTTTCACTGGCAGCTGTAAATTGCCTTATAGTTTATGTAACATAACCTTACCGTTTTTGGTATTCAATGAGAAGATCTGTAGAAAGATGCTCTCAACAAATACTCGAAATAACTGATTCTAAAAATAAAATATTACTTTCAATGAAACCACGATGGATCTAGACCGAGAATGGTCCAACTTTTCGGAATCCCCAAGAAGTGCTAGCTTAAAACTTATTGAAAGGAAATAACTGGTTCAAAAAAGTTCATATCATATAAAAGAGCAGATCGGAACAAAGATACAGTTCTGAAGTCCAGGAAACGATGACCAAGAAGTACGAGAAACTATGATCACTATGAAAACACATTCCTATTTAAGATGTTCAGATGTGACCTACGAGTATATGGAGTTTGAGTCTTTAATAGTAGTGTTGCACTATGGTAAAGTTTTACATTTTAATGGAAGTTTACAATTGATCAAATATACTGTGTATGGTGATTATGGCAGCTTCACTATCTGCTTGTTTACTTCTTTCCTATAAACGCAGCAAAACGTTACTGTACCGCAGACATACTTATCTATATGACTGATTAACTTTAATTTGGATATATCTTTTTTCTGTTGTTTAGGCAGAAGTGCTTATTTCGTATCAAGTAAACCGCATGTCCATTCCATACGTCAATTCCAAAAATGGGAGCATACAGCACACATTATTAAAAATTCCATGAAGACTTTATCCAATATTGGCCTATGCCTAACGCTTCTTGATACGTGATCAAGAAGCGTTAGGCATTTTCCAAGGTCTTTGCCAAAAACTAACTTAGTTTCAGAACAAAGAAAATCAATAGGATAGTCGACTGCCAATATTACTTTCAGATGCCGAGCAGCGTTTAATAAAATCCGGCGTGAAGTTAATACGAGTATTGTTCATCCGTTGAGCGGCGGATATTACACGAGATAGTGATGATGCTGTCGTTGTTTCTTTTTACATGATAGAGTAGCAAAGGAGCGTGCAGTCTGGTGAAAAGTAGCAAGTGCCGCCCATGGAAATTTGTAATCCACCCCAGATAAAACTAGAATCCTGAATTCAACTACAGATGCGTTGCTACCGCTGAAGACTAAGTTGGAATGCCTCGAATGAGTAAGTCTTCCTTACCTCACCCTTCAAACCAGAAGACAGTAACGATTAACGTTGCGGTTGTTAGACAGAAATAGATGTGGCAGTGGTGTTGCCGGAGTCGAACCACAAGGGGTTCTGTCACATTCAAAAACCTTCACCTTTTGGAGGTTGAGCTTATTATTCCTGTATTATATTAGCAGTGTATGCTGCTACTGTTTAGTCTTAGGTGTAAGACTTATAAGACACGAGTTTTGTGTGGGCGTTCCAATTTTCACAGGCCCTAAGGCAGGCGTGGAATTTGTGATTTTGATGGCCCGTATGACATCAACACACCAATGTTCCAAATAGATTAGTCTGGATTCGATTCAGTCAGACATCGAAATGCTGATTTTAGATTCCTATTCTGGGACATTGGTATTGATATTCTCATTTTTGTATACATTGAGTGTATCTATGAAGCAAGGAATGCTATAGTGGGGCTTTATGTGACAAAAGTAATTAGCTACAATAAAGAATTATTTTCTATCTTAATTTGGTGGCATATGTCCATAAGACGCAATAACCACTTGACTCCATAGACAGAAATCTCTTTTAGTAATTCTATAATGTAATTTATGGAAGAATATTCATGAGTATTAAAAACAGTCTCCACATTGATAACACTGAATAGTCTCAATCACTGCCTATCAAAAACGGTTAGGCATTATACTAGCACTTTATCCAACACCTAGTTCCAGAAGACTGAGAATTGATTGAATACTCAACTGCCAATACTAGTTCCAGATTGAGGGCGGGATTTAATAAAATCCCTCTGCGTGAGGTTAATACTGTTCATCCGATTATAGCGACGTCGATATTGCACGATAATATTTGTCTCGTCACGACGTATTGGATCGGAGGAAATAGGATTCAGTTATTGATATAAACGTGTCAACATTATTGTTTGACGAATGACAATAATATAAATATAACGCCTTTCTGAATATTATGTATAATAGTTGCATTGCTTGCAAAATTCTGCAGTGATCAGTATCGCAGATATAATCTATCCCTATCTGGTGAAAACGTGTCGATATTTAGGCAATTTTACCAAAAACTAGTAACACGGTCTATTACGATGAGAATGGATTGTATAATAGATTACCAATACTACTTTTGGACAGATAATAGGATTTAATAAAGTTCACCGTCTGTAAGTAAATATTATTTATCCATATATATATGTTGCACGATAATATTCAGCAAGAAGTAGCAGATCTAACAGAAAGTAGGAGTTTATCTTGAATGTTATAAAATGCTGTTCTTCAACAGATATCTAGATTCAAATTTCCAACCATGCTAGAAGGAATTGTTATTTTAGAAAATTACTTTTAAGAAAGCAGTTATCGCATGCATTAACCACGAAGGAAAAGAGCGTAAAAAAAAAAAAGTTCTTTTTAACGTGTTTATAAAGTATACGAAGTTTATAAATTGTCACTTGGCAAGCGAAATGTCAATATTATGGCTATGTCTAGCAGTGTTTACCTTGCTGAGTAATATAAAATTCATTCTGTGAAATTCTACAATTCACAACTCTTTCAATTCTGATGAATTTTATTGAGATCAAATCCAAAATGTCTACTTTCTTATAGCATCCCCAATGTCACAGCTTGTGGAGGTCTAAGAACTATAATGTTAACTATGTTAATCCGCTATGTTGCTGGGAGCCATAAACATAATTAACATTTCGTCGTTTTTTCTAGATATGGGTGTTTTTGTCCTTCCTTATGATTATGCACTTACAAATAAAAAATGTTTTTGTCACGTATTTGAAATTGGAATCTTCACTGCATATTAACAAAGGAATGAAGAATACAAAGAAAAAATAAAGCAAATTAAAATCGCCTCAAAAAAACACAGCTTTCCTTAATATTCTATTTTCCTTCGTTTAAATTAGACCTCACCTCAGCGGGTCCAATTTATCAAAACAACAGATTGAAACTGGGAATGAAACGCAAGAAACGGGGCCGGAAGCTTACGGTACTTGGGTTATGTATTGACAAAGAATTTCTCATTTACTTCTCGAGACAAATGGACTTTAATCTGCTACTTTTCCTGTACATATCAGTGTATAAATTAAATCAAAGTAAATACAAGGAAAATAAACATAATTAAAATCGCGTCAAAAATAATACAGTTTTCCTTAAAGCTCTATTTTCTTTTCTTTAAATTAGATCTCACCCAACAGGCATAATTTATCGAATTAATAGATTGGAAGCTTAAGATACTAGGGTTATTATGTATTAACAAAGAATTTCTCATTTACTTCCTGATGTCCCAAGAATTCTTAAGAAATTCTTAAATGCAAGAAGTAAATAAGAATGCTTATCAAGTTTCGTTGAATACTGGCCAACAAATAGGGTTTCTAAAATATCATTTTATTATACTATATTGTTAATAATTATAGTCAAGTGGACGTAGTAAGTAACATCCACTTCCAATAATATTCGTAATATCTTTATTAAAATGTATCAGAACTACAAAAAAAAAAAATTTTAACTTGGACTATTTTAGTCAATAAACGATAAGTCAATATTTATTATACAACTTAAAATATTATCCGTCATACCGCTGAAGATATCCTGCTTAGAATTCGAAGGACATCATCAAGCGGAACTAGGAAAAACGTCGGTATTTCAGAAAATAGGCCAACGACTTAGCCGAGTCCACAAAGATTGTCCTTTACTGAGTCGGCACGGGTAAAGCCGTGCGCTTAGGTAACATTACATCATTAAATAAAAACGTCTTTGAAACGTACCCTGTGGAGGCAAATTCTCTCAAACAAAATGTAAGAGGAATCTTAAAATAGATACTTCGATTTACAAACTTTGCGTATATTTTTATTATCCTGTTCCAAATTCGCAAATAGAATTAAGACTTCAAGAGAGTTTGTTCATAACACAAGCAAATGTAAAATCATACTCGTAAAATTATCGGTTACATTTTAGTGTGTGAATTTATTAAAATTTTAATCCAATTAACCAATACCGTAGTTTTACTACACGTCAATGTGTTACAATGTGTAAAAAATGAAACAAAAACCTCCGGATCGAGCGAAACGAATAATAGGTTATGCAAGTTCATAAATTGGAAGACGATTCGATAACTCCACGTGAAACAACCTAGGGAATATTACTGCAAACAGCTAGACAATAGGTTTGAAGAGCCAACCACACGTAGTGTGCAGATGTTACATGCAAGATGGCTGATGATCTGAAGAAGACAATAGTAAACTCGTAGATTATGTCCGAACAGGATGTTTTATACATGACAAGGCAAGTGGGCTTCTTAGTGGAAAGTAGACACTATTACCTACAAACAATTGCAACACCAGACAAATAGCGAATACATCGTGGGCTCTGAACAAAAGCTCTTTACGCACCTTTTAGTTCCATATGCTATCACTCTGGAATATGTGACGAGAAAGCTCAGGTTCTGCTGCATGTGCATGGTAAAAATGAATATTTTAGCTTATAAAGTTACGTTAACAAACTTATTGATCAGAGTACACCATATTTATTTGACACGGTATTTAATAGAGAAAAATAAAATCGGAAAGTTTACAGAAAATAATTAGTTTGTGTCGCGAGATACGCCGCACCGCAGTTGATCGAACCGTAAATAAAACGGAGCACTTATTATATTTTTCAATTATTCCTCGTGTAATTGATTGGATACTGTAATTGTATCATCCAAGCAAACAAGTTTATAAAATATTTTCGTTTTAAAAGCATATTATTAATTCTCGCAAACATTGTCTACATTATTTCGACTGAAAACTTTTCTATACTAATATTTTATCAAAATTATGTTTGTGAAATACTAATAAAAGACGACGAACTAGAATTTTAAATAATTGTGTAATAAGCAAAACAATATAAAATCACAGCTTGTTAAAAAAGCTGTTGTAATTAAAAAATCTTTCGAGTATCAACTAATTTTCTTTATCATATCTTTGTAAAGATGACGCGTTCGGCTGGAAGGCTCTGGAAGGCTAGAATTTGGCTTGTAAGGAGTCCGTGCGTCTAATCAGCTTTTATGCGTTAATTAAATAGTATATAGTAGACATTCGAACTATAATTATTACGGTATATTTTTTACATTTCCATTAATATTAACTGCTCTGAAAATTAAAATTGTTTTAAACAATTTCAGAAAACAATTAGTTGTGTCACGATCGTGACCACCGCGCTTGTAACTGGATATTCCCGATATAACTTTGTTTTTGTTTACTGTACAATGGTTTGTACTCGTAGAAAAACATTGTTAGAAACTGCAGACATAATTAATTGCTTCGTACACCGGTGATTGCGTATTTGTTAGTCGACTAACATGGAAATGAATAGGTTTATTATGTATTGTTTTATTTTATTTACAGTATTGTGGTTAGTTGTAGTAGAGAAATAAAACAGTTATGTATTTGTAGACTACAAACATTTTTTTCATCAGAATAAACAAATTTAAAGTTTATTTATTATCACATTCTTTCTTGTTTCTTCATGCCGATAGTCTTGTTCGCTAGACCATTTTAAGATTAATTGATACTCAAATTTTCCCAATAGATTAATTAAATTTTGCGTAAGTCCGTATTTGGATATATAAGAGTTAAAGCAAAATTTTGATACTCGTGCTCAATTTACTTGTTATCAATGAATAGTACCAGCCTGAGTGACATCTTACAGGGGATTGAGACGTGACCTAACAATATTTAGATTGAAAACGGGATAACTAATAGATTGTTAACTTATGATTATACACGTAGACCTCAAACGATATTAAATGATACTAATACATATTATGACCGATTATGACAGGCTTCATTAGCGCATCAACTGAACTGCATCAATGTAGAGTGAACTGCAGTCCCCATAATTTCAGATCCAAAAGCGCGGAAAACACTGTGTACATCAGTTTCTTTACATAACTAATAACAGAAATCACTTTAAGAAACAAATACCTACTTACAAATTCACAAATATTCACAAATTCAATATTAATTGTCATCTTCAGAAATCACGACACGGCGTCGTGCCGTGAATAGAAGTCGCTGTGCAACGTCGTATTGTAGGTATATGTTTAAACCTTTATACTTACTCACTTATACTTATCCGTACCCTTATAATCTTATCCATGGCCCAATATAACGAGGATTAGAAGCGAGTTCAATATACAAGATTTATCCTACAGGATATAACAGAAAATAATATTTCTTACAGTACAGAAAATAAAAGTATATTATTTCAGTAAAAGAAATAAGCCGTCAAATACAGGAAGTATTTTTGGACGGGAAATATTTTCGTTTGCCCTCTCATAATTAAATCGACAAAAGCTCCCAACTTTTGTAAGTAACGTTATGAATGATTTTGTTTACTAAGAACTTTAGGGTGGTTAGAAAACTCAAACGATATAAAAATAATGAGAGAAACAATACATAACTTCTGTCTTACTTTTATGAGTGTTAAGAAATTTGATATTCCGACAGGTTTACTTATTTTATTTTCCGTAAATATTTGTTTAAATTAATGCCTAAGAGCGGTAGCCTGCCAATTGATCATGGCGGTTCTTAGTAATCAATCTATCCTAAGTTTAGTCTACATAAAGTAACGTTTCACAATTCCTAAATACTAGAAATTGACAAATTTCAATCTTCAGTTACAAAACTTTGGACTATTAGAGAATAGTAAGAGATACATTTAACATAATGCTTCTCCTAACAGATGAGCAGAGGAAACCACACACCACCTTACCTTCCAGGTCAATCTGCAACAAGACGTACGATGCTTTCACTTTCACTTTCACGTTACTCAACAAAGTAAGCACGGCCTGGTCTTCTCAAGGAATAGTCTCGATGCACTTCACATGGCACACGCGATAGTCCACATTCAAAGCGACACTATGTGGCACATACTGAACGTCTATTACTAAACTCGCCGAACGTAAAACAACGTCTGGTCGTAAAAAGCGACGTCAGAATACATCTTTGATATCTTTTTTAGTTCTACCCACCTAATTTGACATCTTGTCAACTTGACAAGAAATAAACAGTATACCTAATGTAAAATAAGATTTATATTTGTATTGAAATAGCAGACAAGAGTGCAGGCCTTTTGGTGGTATGTCGTCATTGAAACTCATGGACTGCAAATAGGTTTGGAGTTAGGCCCGACATCGACCTTTTCTTTACGAGGGAGAATTTTCAAAAGGTGGTGACACCAGGTTATATGGAATTTTAAGCTCTAAAACCCCCAGTAAATATTTTCAGCGTATACTGGAGGACTTTGGGATCTGCAACGGAATACAACTGAAGTCCTAGCTGACAACGTAGACTCCAACCATATTTAAAGTCTGATAAATAAATGTAACAGTAATCGTTAATTGCAAAAAAATACTCCTATAAATTCATTGTAATGCAGTCTGAGGACAATAAATATTTCTCTTTAATTTGCATCCGTTTACTCT
>DWRA01004317.1:0-10988 GCA_018250295.1 Spathilepia clonius
TCAAACCAGAAGACAGCAACGCTTAATACTGCTGTTATTAGGCAGAAATAAGTGTGGCGGTGGTGCCGCCGGAGTCGTACTCCAAAGAGTTCTACCACCTTTGCATAATCTACTCCAATTATTCATAATCTATTCCAAATAGGAGTTGACTACAGACTCATTCACGTAAATGTAAACTTCACACACATCTAACATTTTTATAGAAATCTTAGGGGTAGGTTTCCTCGCGTTTTCCTTTACTATAATAGTATCATCAACCCATTACTGCCCCACTGCTAGGCACGGGTCTCCTCTCAGAGTGAGAAGGGTTAGGCCATAGACCACCGCGCTGGCCAAGTGCGAATTGGTAGACTTCACACACTTTTTGGGAACCTTTTTTTTAAGAACTCTCAAATGTGCAGGTTTCCTCACGATGTTTTCCTTCACCGTTATAGCAACTGATAATTATTTTATAATACGTACATAACTTCGAAAAATCAGAGGTGCGTGCCTGGGGTTTGAACCTCGGACCACTCGACTGAGAAGTCGTGATTCAACAACTATGCTATCACTGCTTACCGTTATAGCAAGTAACAATTAATTTCTAGTTTTCACTTTTAACACCTAGATTACCATTACCAAACATGATTGTCAGATATTGTCAAAAAGAGTTTATTATAGCCTAGGTATAAGTATCTTAGCATGTTAGATAAGACTAGAATATATACTGAAGATAAACCAACCGTTTTATCGAAATAAGCCACTTAATTGAGCTTTCTGTGAAGCTTTTACGGCGAACGACTTAGATTTAGGGTCCGCGCACACCGTCGGGACATCACGGCAGTGGTTTTTTTATACGACAAATAAAATAATAATGTAACATTCTGATAATACATTAAAATTGGAATGATAATCGTCGTCGGTACAAAACAAAATGACTGACATATGCAATGTATCCTAATTTCAATTTTATTTTTATACTCCTAAGTTATACTTACTGAAGGTTGTGAAACCTTTTGTGGTTCGATTCCGGCAGCACTGCTACACCTATGTCTGCCTAATAACAGCAGTGTTAAGTCTGTCTTCTGGTTTGAAGGGTGTGGTAAGGGAGATTTACTTACCCGAGGCGTTCCAACTTAGTCCTTAGGGATAGTTACGCATCTGTAGTCAACTTTAGGTAGGACTGAAGTCTTAGATGGAGTGGACTGCAGATGTCGATGGGAGGCAGTTGCCACTTTCCGTCAGGTGGACTGTATGCTCGTTTGCTAATCCGTCATATAAAAAATGGCCCAAAAATACTATTGTATACCGTGACGTATTGGCGGTGTGTTCGGAGCCTTAGACTCTTGCAAAATGTTCCTTTTATGTAGACTTGGAATCTTTAGACTCCAGTTACCTATAACTGTTACGTACGAGATATCAGTTCGTAACACTCTGAATAGGCCTTAAAATTTTGGGGCTTATACTTACCGAAAATCTTTACGTTCAAAATAACGGACAATTTGTTCACATATAACTATGAATATTATGAAGTAAAATTTATTAACACGTTTGAAAAATTTCGCAATGTGGTTTTTAGATATTGTTGAATAGATTTCGATGTATAGGCCAAAGAATTAAGCAGTGACACAGGGTTTTGACCTCAAAAGTAATTTTTGTGAGTGTTAGAGCGCATGTGGGCGGAATGGCGAGCGAAAACTCTTACGGATAAATTTTAGTACCCTTATTAGGATGGAAAAACAAACGATCATGCAGTCCACCTGATGGTAAGTACCAACTGCCGCCCATGGACGTTTGTAATCCACTCCAGATATGACTAGATTACTACATGAAGTCGCCCACAGGCGCATTGCTACCACTGCGGACTAAGTTGAAATGCCTTGAACAAGTACCACATTCAAGTTACCACATTCTTCAAACCAGAAGACAACAGCGCTAAGACTGCTGTTATTAGGCAGGAATAGGTGTGCTGGCGGTGCCTTCGGAGACAAACCATGAAGAGGTCTACCAACTTCAATTTTATATATTCTAAGATATTCTATTCTATATAAGAAACTGCGTATTTTTTTTATATAATGAAGTAGCAAACGAGCATGCAGTCCACCTGATGGTAATTGGCAACTGCCGCCCATGGACATTTGTAATCCACCCCAGATAAGACCAGAATCCCAACTGAAGTCGACCACAGGTGCGTTGCTACCCATGAGGACCAAGATGGAATGCCTCGTTAAGTTTATTTCTCTTACCACACCCTTCAAACCAGAAGACAGCAGCGCTCAACACTGCTGTTATTAGGCGGTGGTGCCGCCGGAGTCGAACTACAAAGGGTTTTACCATAAAATTAATATATTTGTGAATAAATTATTGACTTAACTATGCTAAATACGATAAAATGTGCTTTCAGCGTAATTTGTTAGGTTGTTAAATGTTATTCGATTTTAGTTTTATTTATAACCGAGGTATAGCAGTTTAATCCTCGTCTAAGGTATAAATAATAACGCATCTGTGACTAGATTTGGATATTTAAAATCCCAGGACTATTTTGAACTGGTGATATGCATTCGTACCTGTGATCATTTGACGTTGAACATTTATTAGGCAATGCATGCTTGGTTGGTTTAATTATATAAAATATTTAATAACTTTACAATAGTTTGAGGACAAGACAAGAATTAAGAGGAGCTGAGCCAAGAGATTTTGGCATAACACTTTCTGATTTTACCATTCAACAAAAATAAATAACAATAAACATAGTTATTATAAACATGCATTTAGTTGCATTCGTAAACCACTTAAGTACCTTAATTTTGGCTTGTAAGCCCTGTGTAGGTTACCACCTACACAGGGCTTACAAGCCAAAATATTTTTAAGTTTCTAGTTTATCGCTAGCGGTAAGAAATGTCGGAAAAGTTTTTAGTTTCTAAGAAATTATAAGCATAGACAAAGTGGAAGTGATGTCCTAAATTAATTTACGTTTTCAAGAAATAAGACTTTATCGTGATTTTGGTAACAATGTTAAATAGAAATGAAATTATGTGGGTTTAGTGTTATTGGAATTTAAACAGAGATATTTTGTACTTTTCTTCCTTTAAAGAAAAAGAAAAAGATGTTTGTATAATTCGCCGTTCGGTCTATATGTCACCTTCGAGATAACGATTTCACACCCGTCGAGTAATTCTGTAACAATAAAAAATATCTCTTATCGATATCACGATAAATGTCTGACCACACTCCACAATCGAGAGGAAACAGTATGAATTAGTGTTTAGGCTAACTTTCCAGTGTAAGCGATACGAGTTTAATGAATGAAATCAGTCTATTTGAAATAACCAATGGGTAAAAAACGGAGCCTAACCTCTGCTGTCTTTCTGACGGGCCGTCTGTCTGTCTATCTATCTATGCATTAGCCCTTGCGTTTGTCAGTCCATCAGTCCATACGTAGATACCACCCGTCACAGGGCTCTATTTTTTTAATCATAATAGATAAATAAAGATTTTATACAGACTGCTAGTCAATATTCATATGTAAAATGCATACGTAGAGCTATTTTAAATTTTTGGCCGTAATTGGCAAAAACCTGCATAATTTTGTCAATGTCAGTGCCGCCGGAGTTCCGCACCACAAAGGGTTCTACCACCTTCAATGCTTACTTATTGACTGCTTTATTTATTGACTGCTTTATTTTATAACCACTTTATTTATTAATCACTTTTTTAATTATTAACAGCTTTATAAATGAACTGTGCACAAGATTTAGCCACCCACGCGAACGTTTGGCATAGGCCGTGTTCGCACGAATGAGACACGGACGTTCGTGGGCGAAATCCCGATTTTATTGCTTTCGGCTTAACATACCAACTAATACCGATGTAAGTGTCCGTTTGTTTGTTTGTGTGTCGATTACAATGAGAAGTGTCCCTCGCCATTGAGAGTTAGTTGTAAGATACTATGAGTTAATGATTTTGATAAAAAATAGTTTTACTTTTAATTGTCTTGTAGACAATAGGAAATGTATGATGGGAGTCATTCCGACTTAGTCCTTAGGTATCAGAATGATGCAAAAGCTCACAGGGAGTTCAACTAGCAAGTTTTTTAATGACAGCGTGTCTTAAAGTAAATATTCTAACTTCGCAAGTTAATACGTGATGAGGCATTCCAGATTAGTCTTCAGAAAACTATCGTAGCTCTATATACAGAGCTATGCATAGTTTTCAAATTAGATGCTGTTGGCATTAGGATTGGCGTTGGTCAACGGGAAGAATGAATGCGGAGGTGAGCTACATGTTCGTAAAATAAAATTAGATGCTGTTGCCATTAGGATTGGCGTTGGTCAACGGGAAGAGTGAATGCGGAGGTGAGCTACATATTCGTAAAATTAAATTAGATCCTGTTGCCATTAGGATTGGCGTTGGTCAACGGGAAGAGTGAACGCGGAGGTGAGCTACATGTTCGTAAAAAGAAAACCATACATGGCCAATAACAAGATTACGAGGTTATTTCTGATCTCATTGTGCCTTTGATAAAATATGATCGGAACATGTCCAGAAAGAAAAGAAAAGAATGGATGTTTATTCGCGTTCATTTGTAGCCTTTTGTGATCCAGTTAATAAACTAAAGATTTTTTTCATATGCGTTGAGTTTCTTTTTTATTTTACGCAACATGTCGTAATTATTATAGACAAACAAAGAAAAAAATTCTGATTTACGCAACGACTACGCCTTTACAAAAGTATATACAATCCACATAGAATACAAAAAAAACCATTTTCAAACAATTAAAATTACGTTTTTAACAAAGTTTAGGTAAGTGGTAATGGAGACATAGTTGTACCAGGCGTTGCAACTTAGTCATTGACGGTACAGCCGACCACAGGTAGGATTCCAATTTTATTATGGGTTGATTACACAAGTCCATGGAAGGCAGTATCCACTTACCATCAGGTGGACTGTATGCTCGCTGCTACTTCTGTTTTATAAAACAAAAGTACATATACCTATTATAAATCTATGTTATTAAAGTGTTTAAGTATTTTTAAATATTTAACGCAGTACCTATTTTATGGACATTTAACATATTAATTGTGCCATTACAACACATTAAATTCGCTCCATAACCAACATTTCACCACATCCACTACCCAATTTATCCATTCATCCAAACAATGCAAATATCTATCCCATTGACAATCACTCACAAAGAGTGGATGAAATAACTCATTCGTGCGTCCAATGCGAGATTTTTATTAACCGCCAAAACAAAACACTGGAATATTATATGAGGTATTGTATGCGAGTGTAATGACTACCGGCCGGCCGTCATAATTCGTCGCGCTGTCGGCCCGTAAATAGACGACTCGGCTTACGCTTTGTACTGGTTTAAGCGAAGCGCGATAAGTCAGTAAATAAATAAAAAAATAAAATAGTACTGCTTAGTTTGGTTGGTGAAGTTAAAATACTTCTTACTTGAAATTTAATTCAGCGCTAGGGTATTCGATAATAATTATTTATTTATTTTTAATTTCCATATTCATTACGTTATTGACATTACTTTTATTTTGAGTAAAAAGGCTAACGTTTTTGAAATCATGTAAGCTGTGTTTTATATTACAAAACTAAAGTTGTCATTATTTAAATGCACTAAAGTACAGTTATATTATTATTGTTATAAAAACAAATAACTACTATAATTATGAGGTATTGTGTGCGAATGTAATGACTACCCGTCGACGGTCATAATTCGTCGTACTGTTGGCCCGTAAATAGACGACTCGGCTTACGCTTTATAATAGCTTCACCTAGATGCGCGATAAGTCGGTACATACATAGCGAAATATCCAATAATTACTAAAAGTAATACATAGGTATAATATAGGTATACAAAATAATAAGGTATGATTTCCCATAAATATACATGCAGAAAAGTTATTTTGTTATTACAGACACAAAATTATTTTGTAATTACTATTGCATTTATTTCTATGAATATACGACGGATGATTATAATTTCAAGGAACGGATATTAAAAAACGATGATTAAAACAAAAAAGATTTTAATAAAACTTCAGCAGCTCCTCTTTATGTAAAATATTCAATATGACGTAAATATACGTCGATGAGAAAGTAATATCCACGTGGATGCTACGTAATAGGAATGCTTCCTTAATGAATAGTGTAATAATATCCTGATAATAAACTTATTTTACGTAAGATACAAATGCAGGTTAATAAATTCTTTGGTGTAGTTACAATGTTTATAATAAAACTGTTGAATATTTCTTTTTTATAAAAACTTTAGTGTGTAGTTTTCTTAATATCGAATGATTACATTCTATAGATATTTGTACTGCGACAGGTTTTATAGATTTGTGTAATTTGTGCATCTTGTGAATTGTGGATGTATTTAAACCAATGAGTTTTTAGTAATAACTGAATCTAATGGGAGATAACATGCCATATTCTATACGAAATAGATAATATCCCTTGGGTATACAAACACATGACAAACAACAAATCTCGCATTGCAAAAGAGAGTTTCTGTCATACATTTTTTGAGAAACCCATAGACTCGCATTCACCGCATCAAAAATATGGCAATCTTGATTGTTCATATATTAACTTTATAATGTTTCACTACTTTAATATTATATAATTAAATAGAACATAGAACCATAGTATTAATAACGATCTTCTAGATAAATGAACTCATAATGTATGAAGACAATAAATTGGCTTTAATAAATAACTCCTTTATGTAACGGGTACTCACGATACGTTATGATTTCTTAATTGCCGATATTTCGACCTTGTTGGATCGTGATCATGAAACCTAAAACTAAAACCTAATTTAGTCTAAAAGAAGCAATTGCAGTAGTGGATGTAGTTTTGACTCGTTTCTCGTTATTCGTTCTAGATTTGTAGTCAAACAAGTGGTTTAAATCTTCTTCCACAGTTGCTGTATCAGATAGGCTTAACGATTTGTCAGGGTTGATTGTGAATGATAGTGGAATAATGGAGAATAAATGCTACGTAGCAAAGGTTAGTTTAGTTTATATGAGTGGGTGGTTATCACCCATGTATGACTTAAAATAGATTTAAAATTGCACCATAGGGCTTACAATAGACTGTGAAACTTATAAAAAGCTTCGCGACGGCATCATAACGTAAACAGCTTTTGTGTGAATCAAATTGACTTACAAACATCTTATCCTTACAAATAGTTTATTCTAACATAGAATTATATTCTTACATTAATTTGTTTACTTATATGAGTAACTAGATATAGTAACTTTTCTAAGAGATACATTTATTCAGAATTTTGTTCAAAATTACGAGTTTTCTTTAAAATTCTGCATTTGAAATTTATTAGCATTTGAAAATACGGACATAGCATTACATTTCTCTATTACCGCTTTATACAATTGTACTTTAAATATTTCTTTACTGCTGTATTGAATTAACTATCATTTTGAAATGACGTATCGCTTGGTTAACTGATATTGTTTTCTAAGCGTTTATCTCAATTGCTTACCTTTTATGTTCATTTCTCTTCATAACTTTAAAATAAATGTGTCATTAATTAATCAGCACCATGAACATTATTTTTTCCAATAACTTTTATCATAAAAGTTTCCACACTCGACATTATCACGCGGAAAACACCCAGTCAGTATATTAGTTCTATCACTATCAGTCAAATCGCCTGATTATTATCAAGGAAAATCCACATCCGATCGAGTCTTTTCTTCGGTCCCTTGGGCAGCTTTATCTATTATGTACGGGCGGACCCCCAGGGGACTGTAAATAATTGATACCAGGTAACTAATTATATGGGCTTTCATTAGCCATTATCAGGGTTTTGCGGAGGAAAATTGAACGACGTGTCTCGACTTGGGTATTAGGTTGGGTTCAGCGTTGGGACGTCCAATCGTGTATTTGGCCGGTATTTACATAAAAAAAATCTTTTTTACGTGATAGACATACATATTTCCAAGAGATAATGAAAGGTGCCTATGTAGCTCAACTGTGGCGTTCCTGCGCCGTTTTAAAGCAGCAAAGTAGCAGAGCTGTGTTCTATATAAGGCAGGGACACGTGAGGTGTTCTAACTTAGGTTAGGTCTAACGTAGGGTTAGGGATAGCAACATCTATCGACTCGTCGCAAGGTATCAATCCTATTTGAGGTGGATTGTAAACATACTTATATAACCAACTCCATATAGAATAGGGTGACCTGAAGCCGGTCATAAATGCTTTTCCATTTCTGAGAACTGAGATAGTTGCCTCATAACATACATATGTAAGTCAGGAGGTATCTATACCGAAACGCAAGAGTATCTTTACGATAGAAATATGTGTGGTGGTACCTCCCCGGTCGTCACATACTGATTCTACTGCCTAAAAAATATCTGTCTGCAGTTACAAACCTCTATAATGACCTGCATTTCAAAGGAATGCATCTGTGTCAGTTATAAAAGATTCTTATGATCGTTGAGTCACACATTGTCTTCGGAACATAAAATTGTCAGCAAAAAATATTTATAGCACATTTGCTGTTCATTCATTACCATTTAAAATTTCGTTTCTTGGGACTGAATTGGACTTTGTTTACCACGAGTGAGTAAGCGATAGGCTGTATATAAGTATTAACTAAAAAAATATTATGATGAATAAAAAGCTAACGGGTCGTGTTTTTTTTAACCGATCAAGCGACACTAAGTGATCATCGTTACTATCTTTGGAAGTAATAACTACTATATTCCTAAAAATTATACTCATGGGTTTAGTTGCAGAAGCTTTAATAACTTGGGGTGCCATACTCAACCCATTACCGTCTTATTACTGGACTCGTTTATCTACGTCAGCGAAGCTCAGAATGGTTGACTTCACAAATATTTCAATTTACAATGGTTTTTCAAGAATGAAAGATTTCAAAGCTTTTCAATGCTTTCCTTCACCGTTACAAATAAATGAAGATATAACTCCGTAAAATTTTATCGTTAGCGAAAAAAATCCTGGACTTGCGCAAGAGATAGAAATTAGAAATAGTAGCCGATTGCTCTGTTTTCCTCGCTTTCTCGCCTCTCTTCAGCAGTGGGACATTATTTGCGAAACTTTGACCAATATGAAATATTTTTGTCGATGATGTGAATTTGCTGAACAAGAATTTTGAACTTTACAAGGCTCGATGAGTGAACACAAGGTTATTTTAAAGAGATTTAGCTTTAAATAAAAACTTCATGTTACTATAAATGAAACAATCATATTTAAACCTATTGATACTATCAAGATTTTTAATAGAATAGCAAATGAGCTTGCAGTCAACCTGATAGTAAGTGGCAACTGCCGCTTATGGACATCTGTGATCCACCTCAGATAAGACTAGAAGCCCAACTGAAGTCGACAACAGATGCGTTGTTACCCCTGAGGACTCAGTTGGAATGTCTTGTAAGTTTATCTTCCTTACCACATTCTTCAAACCAGAACACAGCAGCACTTAACAACGCAGAAATAAGAGTGGTGGTGCCACCGGAGTCGAACTACAAAGGGTTCTACCACCTTTTATGGTGTATTTGTTATTTATGTAAGTTATTAAATAAAATATTTGTTATAATAAATATTTGTAGTGTTTATTCTCAATATCATTAGCAAACCGCCAATATTATTAACATATATGTGGGTGTGTTAAGGTACTTGTTACCTTTCTTTCTTCTGTCGATCTTAGTTCTTTCTTTTCTTCACTGTTAACCTTTTCGACCATTATGTTCCTGCCTATTTCTCTTGCGTTTTCTTTTTACCCTATTAACTTGCTTTCATCCTTTCTTCCTTAATTACTTCTTTCTACCATTCTTCTGTTTTCAATTCAAGCCTCCCTTTTATGTAATTATTAAATAGTAATTTATCAGAATTGCTAAATATATGGCAAACACATTAGTTACATTCCAGTTAAACCACAAAGAGCTTTCAAGTTAAATCTCATTTAAACACTGCTTGGTTAGCAACGTTTTTATTACCAACATCAATAGCCTTGTAATACGATAAAAAGTGAAACAACAAGAACACAATGGCAAGTCAACAAAAGCAATGTGATTTCAAAGAAATATTCATGTCGCCGATGATTTACGAACGACCAGTGACCACTCTAATTGCGGACTGCATTTTGCACCGAGACAATGGTATAAACTGTCTCAAAATTCTAATCCAAAATCACAATATTTCTACTCACCTCCCGCTCGCCCTCTTTTGTGTGTGAGAGAGAAAGATATACAAAAGCTGCGGTTTTGTAATGCATTATTTATTGGAGTAAGTTATGCCATTTGCAAACCAGTTTACAAAGTGAGTGTATAACGCATGTTCTTGCTACTGAATGAGATGTTAGACAGAGAGGCACGAGCGAGAAGGATAAACAATTATCAGGAGTTTGCAAGGGAGTGTTTTTATCACCCGTGAGATTATTTTAAAATGCTATAAATTCATGGAAATATCGTATTTTATGATTATGCTCGTACACGAAAGTAAAAACAACAATACAAATGGTCAAAAATTAAAAATTTATCTTCATTTATAAAATATTTTATTTTCTTGAACAGCCGCGTCATCTAAACATCATTACTTTTTTTAATAAGAATGAAGAAGTAAATGAGTATGCAGTCCATCTTATGACCAGCAGTCACTGCAATAATAAATACAAAATTTAATCCAAATACTTAAAGCTCTTTCTGTGAAACTATAAACAAATATTGCTCATTGCAATTTACAGGATATAAACACGTCGTTGGAGAAATGAGAATTCTAAGAACTTACTATCGTGATACTGCTTATATTTTATTGAGATCCTTCAATAAATTATCTTTATGTATACCTCAAGTGGATACTTCGCGGAGATAATAAAATTCGGCACTCAATATACTTAGAACAAAATATTTTGTTTGAAATGTTTGGAATAATTCACGTCATTGTACGCGTCCGATGAAACTTGCATGTAGGGCTGCTGCAATTTTTATGTATTTTTAT
>DWRA01004318.1:0-10987 GCA_018250295.1 Spathilepia clonius
TCGGAGATTAGCTTGAACAGACAGTCAGACAAACATTTTATAATCGTGTTATTTGTTATAGATACCGTATATACTCATACTTTCATATGCTTTCAGTAAAAATTAATTATTTTGTCATTACAAGCAGACACTTCAATTTAATTTTTATATGTAATCTTTTTTATATTTTACCCAACGATAAGGAAGCCGGGCTATCTATCGAAAGCAGTCACCGTCGCCTATGGACAACACCAGAAAAGTCGAAATACATCGCCGGCTACATTTCAAAGCAAAAACAACATTCCCCGACAACATTGTCATTTTATCGATTTGCTTACTTTACAATTTGTTTCGCCTACAAATTACAATAATGATGGATGGATTAGAGCAGGTGCGGCCGTAATGACTCATTTGTGAATTATTGAGTGGACGTGGCGAGGATTGCATTAAAAATTAATGCTCCAATGCCATTTTGTGGCGGAAAATCGTTACAGAGCTTTGACTTCCATTAGCAGCGCGATATGTTGATCTTTTCGCTGTGTATGACTATGAAGTTCAAAGTCTATGTTACAATATTATTGGTGTTGTATTAAGTTGTTTTGAAGGTGGCAGAACCCTTCGTGGTTCGACCTAATAACGTAATTTTTAGGTTCGGTTAGGTTAGGTTTTTTGGATTGTCGTGCCATGGAACCTAAAAAGAAAGACGAACTAGACGTCAAATAGAGAGATTAATCTACCACTAGTACTTATCAATAGTTTCTCCTCGCCACCGCAGTTTCTTCCAATCCATTGTTTTTTGGTTAAAGTCACGTCATCGTGGTGTAAATGCCATCGATACACATAGATAAATAGACAAAAAGACATGCAGACAAAATATCTACATCGGTCTTAACAAGGACACAGAGTTGAACCTAAAATACTCAGTGCGTCAGACTCATTAATATAGAGAATATATCTACATAAAACCCAATCCTCACCAAATAGATCTAAACTAATATTTAACTCATAAAATAACGAAACTCTAACATTATTTCAACCTAAACCAATTTACCCACGCCGCCTGGCCTTTCGACCTCGACCTCAACAAATTATGACCTCAATCAAATAAATAATACGATAAAACCATTTAATCATCACAGAATCTCACAAAGGGTCCTTTTTGCGAATTGAAAAATCACAGCGAAACACAAGTCGTAATTATGTTAGTCAAAAAGGAAAAAGAATTAAAACGCTCATACAAAATTGTTTCTTCGGAAATCGGGGTTAATTTCACGGTTAGTTGGGTGAGTTAAGCATAGGAAAAAAGTTAGTGATGCGCCCGCTTTGCTACTAGCGAGTAACTATATGTTGTGGTCCGTAATTTTAGCAAAATGAAGGCAGTGATTAAAGATAATAAAATATTTTATAGATTTTTTGATGGTCTTTCGCAACATCAGCTCCATATCTATTCCTGTATAATTATAGCTCCTAGGTTTTGGTTCTGAGCTTGTACAGATGCTAATATGAGGCTTTTTGAAATGAGTTCCCAGGTACAGCAAGGCTTAGTCTTTCCGTCAATATTGGCAAATCGACGGTCGAAACTAACATTTTGACTTGCTGCAGAGAACGACTTTCCATACCCTCTGCCAATGATTAACTTATTGACTTTGACTCTTTATTGAATTACAAGCGAAAAAATACCGTGTCCAATATTGCAGAAACTATAATTAACACCACGTGTGATGCACTATTTGCTATTAAAGTTGGTTAAGCTATCAATCACAACAAACTTAAGTCTTCTGTAGATAGTATATCTCAACTTTTTAGTATAAGACTGCGATCAAACAAGTGCCTTAGAGCGAGACGATAATTTTTAGTAATCTACGTCGAATACATTGTCTTTAGTAAGTTTACGCCTTGAAAATGTTACAAAGAGGTTCTTTCGTACTGAATCTGACCCATTACTTTATTATATGTCCCTTTTATTTATCATACAAATCCATGTCATGTTATCTCATGTTTTTTTTTTATATATACGATGGAGTAGCAAACGAGCATGCAGTCCACCTTATGGTAAGTTCCAACTGCCGCCCATGGACATTTGTGATCTATAGATAAGACTAGAATCCCAACCGAAGTCGACCACAGATACGTTGCTACCCCTGAGGACTAAGTTGAAATGCCTCTTTAAGTTATCTATCTCCATTATCAGCTAGACTGACGTGCTTTTTGAAGCTCAATTTTGAGTCAACTCACACAGCCGGTGCAAGGAATTGCACCTGAGCTATTGTATTGACGCAAGGAATTTTGCCTTGTTTAGATGCGTTTGCCAAATGATTTGCAGTGGCGAGTGGGTGCGGCTGGCGGAGCGAGGGTAGCTCATAGTTACTAACAGACCACGTAACTATTGTAGAAGGAAGTTACGTGGATTATTAATACGCTTACTTTATTAAAATGTGCTAAGCGAATGTTATTAGGTACTTATTGGATTATGCAAATTGCAAGTTTAAGTTATTGTATTGCTTACAACCACCATAAAACCATTAAGTAGGTACTTATTTGACAATTTTAAAATAAGCGTCGTGTCGAAAATTCATGAACGCGACTTTCTTTCTTAATCCTCTCTGTTTCTAATAATATTATAATAAAAATGCACAAGGCCAACATTAAGATTGGATTTTGAGTAGCTGGTGAGAATGGTGCATCAGATATCTTGAACCTCACCTTCATATCCCAGATCTATTAACTTTACGCATATTTTATTATTTTATTAACATTACATTATTTTTCTCGTAATTCAATTACTGCAATTAAATATTACATCAAGCAAACTATTTAATAGTTAATAATAAAAAGTGTATAATAATTAATAATAAGTAGGTATAGTTCAGTTTTAATAATAATAAAAATAAATTAATATCCGGACTCAATATTTTTTAGGATATTTTCATGGAACCTGGAAAAATAAAACCATTTCTTTTTTTATTTTGAATAGACATATTTATTTGTACACTAAATTATAAGAAAGAAAATAAAAAATGAAAAAAGACTAATACCTACTAACTAAAATAAAATTAAATAACTAAAACCTAAATATGTAATTATAAACAATACTATCACTTACACATATTGTAATAAGTAATACCTCATTTGAATAAAACTATGTATGTACGTAGTAATCCTACTTTTTTCTATATTTACTCGAATTAGAAGAACGTCAACCATTACACGTTATATCGCCAGGTACATACAAACTATACTATACCTTATAATGGTATGTTTATTTTTGTTTGCGTTATTCCACTTTAGTTATTGCTACAACAAATGATACCTATCTATATATATTTTTGTACTCGTGTCTGCAATGTTGTAGTTATACAAGGGTGCACCAATGTCATGGGACTTGCGGGTGCCCTACCATAGTTAGCAGTCGACACCTTCCGATGCTAACTAACGTCGTTTCCTAAACCGACCACATTGTTGAGAGATTTTATCGCTCGTGCACATTCCTGGCAATTCACCGTTTATTCTCCATTCCTCATAACTAAGCGCGGTATTTAGATTTCCGTAAAATAGTGGAACGGATAATAAAAATATTCGACGAGAAGGTAACAGCTCAAGCGGGTAGGTATTTACTATTGCGGATCGTAAAGCGAACAAAAGTGACCGCATATTTGAGTGGCGCGGAATTATGTGTAGCGGCGGGTGACTGCGGGGCTGGTAAGTGCAGCGCGGCTGCGGTCGCTGGCTGTTGCTGCACCGCTGACGAGGGCGGGGCGGCGCGTGCGGCCGCTTTATCGTTATTGCCAAACTCAGGTGAACGCGATATGATATCATTTTACTTTACCTACTTATTTCACGCTATATTTAACCACGTACAAAATTACTGTCGGATAAGCTTTCTTGTAAGTTGCAATATCATATTCTGATAAATTAAAACACTTAAACTCTATTATTAGTTACTAAAGATGTAAAATGGTTTGCTAGCTCAGGTGTTACGTTACATTGCTAGTGTTACGAATGCTCGGGACGCACATTTTGCATTTTTCATTTTATGAGCAGTTTTACTTTATTTTTATAATTTAATTTTAAAGTTTTAACAGTATACATTAGTTTTAGACATACTCTTCATTACATTAATATTATTCAGAAAAGGAATTCAATAGAATATTCGCAGCCAGCACTGCAAGTCCCCTACGACCCGCAGTGAGATAACAAGTAGCCACCAGATTACATAGCATCAGCTTTTATACCTATTAGGTACGTTTTACTCAGAACGAGAATGGCTCTGAAGATCCTCAAAACCACATTGGGAAAAGTTTGGTCATAAGTAGGTTAGTAAATAGTATCTACTGCACGTAAACACATTTACTCGTGTCTCGACATAGTTACATTACTAATGGAACAGTAGGTGTATTGTTTGTTCATTTGTAGATCTAGCCTAATTACCATTTTATTATAGTTTAGGTACTCGCAGTCAGTACGAGTGCCTATGCTATGTAGAACTCTAAAAATAATTCTAAGTAGCAATATAGAAAGCAAGTCCGTAGGCGGGCACGTACGGTACGGGCACATTATGTACCATGCAATAGGTATACTGTAGGAATGTAGGAATACGCCTCATCCTGCAATGTACAGGTTTTATACGAGTAGCACATAGGCAATACGTACTCGCAACACGAAGCCCGACTCACGCCACTTGCGATCTTACGCGAGAGACGATTAGTGCGCGATACAAGCCAGGAGGCGGCATCGCCGTCTCGCTCGGTGCTTGCCGCGGTTACAACTGACGATTTTTGCTTTAACGTCGCGGCAATACGGTTTAAATGCAGTCGATGCAACGCAATAATATGCACTTATTGCCTTAAGTGGTCGCGAGCGCCGAGACTCCGCCCTCCGCCGCCGCAGCCTCCCGCCCGACCCATTGTTTACGTACAATGCCACGTCTCATTACAAGGGATTATCGCCGCGGGCCGCGACATTGTTTATCTAGTTAGCACACCGCGCCATACATCGCGCCGCTCCACCGACGCCATTGAAATGTTTATCGATGTTGGCGGATAGCGCTGTCCCATTGTACGAGATTTATACGCGCTGCGGAGCTCGTGGTGTACTTACGGCTCAGGAACAATTTGAAGAAGTAAATCTCGAAGCGGGTCCCAACCGAGTCGATAATGCTTTCGCGAGCATGACGTCGAGTAATTTCTAAACGCTACGACGGCTGGCATACTTGTATTCCACGATCGAGCGTAATCTCGATCTGGCCGCTAAATTGTGCACAAACGTTTGTCCGGCGATTCCGCAATCTTGCGTTGAATTATGATATCCCGATACCGCATCTGTAGCGCGAGGCAGCGGCGGGGCGGCGGCGGGGCGAGCGGTGGTCGCCGCGGCTATCGGCGACATTAGCGGCACATAAATATTGGTCACAAAGGCGCGATGCGATGCGATACGGCGGTCGTTTTGGTCGCGCTGGCCGCCGCTCGCTGGACGTGTTAATCCGGTGTCGGTGCGCGCGATACCATCGCCGCCGCGCCGATGCGTTATCGCGTTGACAATTATTCGGGCGCGTCAGCCGCTCGGGTTAATTGCGCGCTCCGCAGAACCGCTGCGCTCCGCAGGCGGACGGCGGCCGAAATGCGACCTACACACAAATTAACCTCCCAAAAAAAACACCCAACGAAACACACTCTGCTTGGCGTTTTACGGAACTGATTTGCAGTTGATGAAACCTATGTCATAAAAGGTTCTATAAAAGAAAAATATTATTCGAATTTGCGTGAAAAATCTGTTACCTAATACAGTATTAGGTACCTAATAAGTTAAAAAAAAATTGGCTACGCATGTGTCATATTACACAAACCATTTGAAGCTACCAATAACTCGAAAACGATTGAAGCTAGATGTTTCAAATGTGGTCTTCTTGTTAAATATAGGTAATGTACCGCTAACAATAAGGTGTGTGAAGACCGGACAAGTGGAGTCTGGAACTTGAATTATATCCTAAGTTAAATAAATACTTTGTATAAATAACGGATTGTTAAAAATAAGAAGTTACCTATATTATTATGTACCGAAGGTTATAATTAAAAAAAAGAAATTGTGATTTAGTTTTATTTTCAAATGTTATTTTTTTGTAACTAAAATTACGAGATAATAATAGTCTTCACATACCGCCCATATGGATTTCAATTCTATTGTCAGTAAAGTTGACAATCACGCATAGGTAATCTTAGTATTGAGCTTAGCTGCTATTGTCACTTTCGTATTTGTGTTGGAATTAATACTTACCCGAGCAATCTATCAATAATTTTTAATTACCTAAAATTAATTTATTATTACCTAAAAATAAGTTAGTCAACTTGATAAATGTCTTAAGTCGAATATTTATATGGTTGTGTTGTAACGTATTGTCCAATAGTTGAACTGACAGTTATGACGTGTGCGGCAGCGGGGCGGCGGCGGCCGACAGCTTGCGGTCCCCGTGTCGCTAACTGCTGATCGCTCGATCAGCAGCTTGTAACTTGCTCTGCAACTAATATACAGCGATTGTTTGCACTACCTGTACGATGCTTTATTGCTATACTGTTGTTGTCCCCGGATACCTAGGTAGCTAGGTACCTTGTTGCTAATGCAGGTGTATAGGTAAGTAGAATTTCTGAACAAGGGTTCACAATAACTAATAAGTGTGTTTAACTTTTGTGCCGACTTGCCTGATATGTTATTTCTCTAAAATACTGCCTACTGCTTAAGTACTGGTAAGGTACGTTAACTGTGCGCATAATGATTACATTTAAAAATATTTTTAACATAATTATTGGGTTTCAAGAAATTTAATACCACAAGCAAAGGAATATCCATGTTTCACCACCACGTTTCATGTTAAATTATTCTGCACTTATAAAAAGTAGCACTACCCACATAATATTATTAGGTAGGTACGTAGGTGCAGGAACCACGGCAGCGATAAGCGCACATCTCTTGCGAACTTAAACGACACTCACACGAGCAGCAAACGACGCGACAGCTAACGAGGTGTTGCGATAATTATAGTTATTTATTAGTTGTAACATAAGTGGCTGGCCCACCATACTGCCGTAATGAGACGTGGGATAACGAGGTAGCACAGTGAGGCACGGCGAGGGCGGCGCACGTGCGGCGCGCCAGCACGTCGACCTGATGCCACTCGTAACATTATAAAACTGTCCGTGATAATATATTAAGATTAGTGTAAAATCTCCCTGCCCTGCAGGTAACTCTAACCTACATACCTTTGATATTATCAAAGGAGTATAGGTTAGAGTAGGTTTGTGTTGTATTACCTAAAGTTATCAATTTGATGGCAAAAATATTGAAAGGTATTTCAAGTGTGAGTAGTATCTATTCCAGTAAGTAGGTACCTACTCTCAAAATTACTACAACTGATGTAAAACTCAGTACACAAAAAGACAATCAAAACAAGATATCGATTTATACCTAAAAGCGTTATTCGAGTTTTACTGTTGGTGGCACCCGACTTGAAATTTTATTCCGTGTCCAACGAATTTTGTAAATCATTCATCTTCACGCAAATACCTCAAACAATGTAAATAGAATATATTACAGCATTTACAAAGAAGAAAGCCGAAAGTCGGCTCGGCTTAGGTGCCGGTGTCGTCGCGCTCTGCTGCGCTAACGGTTTGTTTGCGGCGGCGGCGGCGGCGGCGCGCTCGGGTTGCAGAGGAGCGGCTAATGAACGCGGGAACATTATTGCTGCCGTTAGCTATTAGCGCGCGCACATCTGCCGCCCTCGTATCCGTGTTTCACAACTCGCTACTTTTTGTCGCCAAATCCTTAATGTGATATTTAAATTAGCATGTGGTTTCCTAACAACAAAAAACATGATGGATGAGATGCACCAAGATGTTTATGTTGTCTATTAGCAATCTGGGAATCGATAGTAGGTAGCTACATAGGTACACAACTACCCAATATTAGTATTTTGACGCCACATGAAATCCATTTTTTACCGATGCAAAAACGAATATTTAGATCCTATTTTCCTAAGTTGTAGGTATTATATTATCACCGTTATATTATTATATGAATTTCATTTGTTAATATGAGTCCATAAAAGCGAATGAACCTGAAATCCAAGTAAAATAGATGCCGTATATAATATGAGTGCCATGACGGTTATAATAAAGCTTTTCTTTTCAAATGTATGTAGACCTTTGCAGTAAGTAACTCATGTTACTCTAAGTATAGGTACTTTAAACTGGTTCATTTAAGTAGTCACTTGTCACTGGTACTTCAGGTGAAAGGTTTCAAACGTTTATTAGAATCAATGTGACAAGGTAGAGTGGCGAAGAGTCAATTAACGGTTTAGTATTCCCGGCGGCGCGCGCTCCCCGGGGAGCCCGCTCCGGACACCACTGCCGCACCCTACAGCACTTCCTTACTAACAACTGTATGAAGTTACTAAATTTATTACATAACGGTCACCTTACCGTTCTCCAGGGGTTAAATCAGAGGATTTACCCTCTGAGTGCTAGAGCCATAGGTATACCTACGTAAATCGAATTTTTTTACCTTTCAATTTTTTTACAAAATGTAGCGGCCACGGTACGTTTTAGATTTTAGCGCGGTATCCTAATACGTTTTTAAAATAAAAGTAAGTCAGTAATCTAAGTCTTAGTTACTCTTTATAACTTCAGCTAGCTAACGGTGCAAGTCCCAAGTACGTAGAACACTAGGTAGGAACGCCACGCTTATAAGTCGCTCCGCACTATAAAAATCAGCGAAAGTGGGAAAAAATGCTTCAATCTTTGCGAAATAGGTGTCAGTGTACAAAGTAACTTGCCCGCTATCACTAGCTGCAAAAGTTGTATGAAGAAAATTAATGAAAACCGAAGAAAAGACGAAAAGACCGAGAGTACCACACCCTTCATACCACAAAAGGGCGTGCGCCGCGCGATTAGTCGCTGCGACCTATACCTCGAACCACACCAAAATCTGGCCCGAAACTCCACCTAAATTTTTATCCTTTCTGAAAAGTTTCCGATCACAGAAAAACGAGAAAAAGGACAAAAAGTGCAAACCACGCGTAACGTGTTCACAGATCGGGACCCTGCACAGAAAAACCAAAACAACCACTACAGACGACAGAATAGGGAAAACACAAGTTATAACGCCCTAACAAGCGACAAATTTTGGAACGCGATTTCCGGCTAAACTAGAACTGTAACTACAAATTTTATAGACAGGACTGCCACAGTCATATCTCGACGCTCCTAAAATTTCAATGTGCTGTATAAATCTACTAGGGAAAAGGCAGATATCTAAATAAAAAACCTTTCTACCTACTCTTCTTTGTGTCTTCTCAGCTGCAGGGGCAACAGAGAGGATACGCTGGACTCGTACCGGCAAAAACCCCACTGTGTTTCTCTGAACGCCTTTTGTCGTGACCACAGGCAAGCTAGTAAGTAACATTCGTATGCGGTCCCGACCGGCCCGGCCCTTCTCTGTTTAAAATGAAGCTGGGGCTAGTCGATCCCGTCATCTTGCGGAGTTCCCGCGTGCACCACCTCAAGGCTTGATGTTAATTTGACGTAGGACAAGGCGGTGTCCTTAATATGTATCATAACGGTTGAGTGGTGACCACTACGACTAGTTGTTATAAATGCGTACATCTCAGGTAGGTTCCTATTCTCTAGAACTCCTGTTTTTATTGTAAGTCTCATTGTCTATAAACGCTATCTAACTAATTATTTCGTTAACATATCATTTGTTTCATTTATGTTTCATGATATAAAACATATTTGAACCGACTTCCTTTTACGAATGAAAGAGGCTATCTCTGCCCCCCCAATTATTTATCATTATACTGTTATTATTTTTTAAGTGTTTATATTTCCGCGATGCCGACATCGATCGACACGATTCAAACGTCTTTTTATGCGGCCAGTTTCACAGAAGGACCCATCTTGTAGATTTTTTATTTTGTCGTTTTCCCGGAAAATTTAAACAACACGATTTCTTATAACCTTCAATAACTCAAGTGTTTATGAACCATTTTTTTTAAATTTCATTCGAAAGAGTATTTCGTTGCTGTATCTACTTTCTTTCTCTGACATGGGTATGGTCTGATCATTAGATCTTTAAGTTATAAGATGAACATTGAGTATCTAGATGTTAATTTATATGAAAAATTTGAAATCCAATTCTTCAGCCCCGATGAGGCAGAGGTGCCTCCTGCCTAAATCATACAAGTTAGATGTTTAGTGCTTACTTATGTAATAAGATAGCAGAGCAAAGTCGCATGATGAAAAATTTGACCCTCAACGGCAATATCCCAGATGCAGCAATACTGCCCGCCTAGTCTATAGTTATAAGTTAGGCATTTGGCGCTTTTTTATGTATAACGAGGCTGCTGATCAGAAACAAACGAAAAAAAATTGACCTGCAACTGTTTATCCCTGATACAGAGCTACTATACCTACCTATAGATGTGAGCTATTTGAACTTAGGTTAAAGTTTCGGATAAACTTAAGTCAAGGTCAGTAGGTCACAGTAATGTTATGTTCGTGTAAGAAGGACGACTGAGATTGTCGTCTAAGTTAAGATAACGTGAAAACATAACTGTCTTTATAAGTATGTAAGAAAAATCTATGATATCCTATTACATAATATTTAGTACGTCATCACTAAAAAGGGTAAATAAAATATTTTTTACAAAAAGTAAGACCAACTTCGATATCGCTCAAAAGTAAAAATAAAATAATTTGAATAGGCTAATGTTGGTTTAGTAGGTACTTGTTCTGCAGTCGGCGCTCAACTTACCTATGTTTTGCTGAATGACGAGTACGACGACGTAAACCCTCTCCGAGGCGGTTTTATCTGCATGTTCAACTGTGACCTTATGTTTAAAACGCTAAGAAGAAATCTGCTATTAGTTTTCAGTAGGTAGTTTAAAGGTGGTAGAACCCTTTGTATTTCGACTCCGGCGGCACCCCCGCCACACTTATTTCTGCCTAATAACAGCAGTGTT
>DWRA01004319.1:0-10987 GCA_018250295.1 Spathilepia clonius
TGTTAGTTGTTATTTTATACCGATGACTGTCTCCACCCAGTGCCTTTGGATGGAGCAGTCCGGTCTAGTGACAATCACCTTTAGAATGCTGTTGGAGCTATTACGAAATTATAGACGATAAAAACATTTCGCATTTGCATTTGTATAAATGGGCGTGACGGCGGTGTCTCTTGCCTCAGACCATGATAAGTTCTACTGCATATTACTAACTTCTTCTTACCACCCTCTCCATCTTATTGAGTACCAGTTGAACCCTGCGGTATCACTCGGGTTCCAAATTGTGGCATGATGTAAATATAACCAAAAATCGGTCCAATCGCTTCGCAGATTAGCTTTATCAAACAGACAGACATTTTTGGTATTACAAGCAGTCAATTTAATTCTTGCATTGAAGCATGTTAAAGTTATTGTACCGTCGAAAATTAAACACTTGTGTAATTATATCAATGTCTTGAATAATCAAAGTTAAATATTACCCTATTGTGTTAGTCTCTTTGAAAACAACGTAGTAGAAGAACATCGCAATGAAACAATAATAAAGCTTAAGAAAGGTGTAAAAATAGATCCAATATAGCTTATTACTGAAAGAAATTGCCCGCAATTTTTTAGAAAAGAATGTTAACAAAAAATTCAAACTGAAAATACTTTTTACCTTAAACAGGCTAAGTTTCCTCATAATTTATCACGGGACATCAAAATCTTTTAAGAAAAAACCTCTTAGGGAATTGAAAATCTTCCTGGGCGCTCGGACAAATAAATGCCCACATAGCAACGAACAAAGACGTCGGGGATTACTAAGCCCTTGCTCTATATACAGCGTGCTATGATTTATTACTGTTTAATTCATATATAAGACAGGATAGATTGGTACATTATTGTTCTTATATTTAAAAAAAATATATTTTTATCTTAAATAAATAACATTAAACAAAAAATACCTAGTATATGATATTTATTACCTAGTACATGAACAAATGTAAAGAACCATTTACCAAAGAGTTTTTCTTAAAAAAAAACAATTATAACAGTAAATAAATAATATGGACTAAAAATCTATATTACCAATAAAATACATCGCGTTGTTAAATATGAAATCAGTTTTAACTTATAAAAGAAAATTTAAAATGTGCACGTTTAGTTACTGTAAACACTTTGCATGTTTACAACCAAATCGAATAATAACAAATTTTACATCGAAACAATATTGGAAAACAATGTAAAATTACGAGCCATAAATTTATCCTAAACAGAAAAACAGAACAGCTTGCAAAAGCCACCATATACAAAATTAGAATCACCCTGTAAATACAAGCGGTAGCTAATATTTGCTGAGCTCAGGATGTCTATTCTGTACACACAAAATCCGTAATTTCGTCTGAAGTTTCGGGCATTTTCTATTACGGTAAATGTCATGAAGACAAAGTTTGATATGTAAACCCTACTATACTACTAGTTATAGGTATAAGACTCTTCAAAAAAATAAATTTAACAGTTGTTTGATCGCACAGTTACGCTAAAACAATGACATTAATCAATAAAGTAGAGAAAAATTGGTACCAATTGGTAATAAGTTATTTCGAAATATAATATTTCATACTTTAATGAATCCGATATGGTTTTAATATTAACAATATGCGCTCAATAGCCTAGCCACGGGTTCCTTTATGCCAAGACTTTTGGACGGAACAGTAATTACTTTGAGGAACGTACAGAATAGGCCCCCAAGAACAGACGTTCCAAGAAATGCGTTATAGCAGATCAAAACGCCGTGAAAGCAATAAAGTTACGAACGTTTTCACACTTAATTTTGACGTAAGCTGCAGTGTTTGTGTTGCTGTGTTATTTAAAAGGTAGGGCAGAATAGATTAAATGAGACGTTCTAACCTAGTTCTTGAATAAAGACACAGCTGTAGTCGATATCATGTGGGATTTATATTCTATTGTATATTTTGCATTGTAATTTATTATGAGATAGTTTTAAAGTATATTTCCATATAGTTCGATAAATACTTTGTAGTAGTGTAATGGTTTGTAGTAGCTGCTTTAAACCACTACTACAAAGTAGTAATCGAACTATATGAAAATATACTTTAAAACTATCTCATAATAAATTACAATGCAAAATAAAGCAGCTATACACTGTTGGAATGTGTGTGATACGTCAGAGACACTGTAAACGAGGTATTTCATTTTTGTATGTATCATATGATCTAAGTAGTAAACGAACATGCAACCCATCTGATGGTAAGTGGCAACTGTTTCGCTTGGACATCAGTAACCCCAGATGAGATTAGAATTACACTTGAGATCGGCCACAGATGCATTGCTACCCTTGAGGACTAAGTTAGAACACCTTGATCAAAGTATGTCTTCCTTACCGCATCCTTCAAACCAGAAGGCAGCACTAGTTACCACTGCTATTATTAGGCAGAAATAGGTGTGGCGGTGATGCCTGGGGAGTCGAACCCCAATAGGCTTCTGCCACCTTTCTAGTATTCAGGGATATTAATTCATTTATTCTCCTATTCATCTATGTCCTCAAATAGGATTTAAGACCCTAGAAGTACGTTAGAAATGTCGATGAGTTGCAGTGACTATTCAAGTAACATCAAGTGTAATGTTAGCTTGTATTTGTACAAAAAGATGTTGCATATTTCAATTCCACGACACAAGAAGTGTGGAGTAAAACCCCTATTATTTCTCGTATCCAAATTCCGTTGACGTTCTAAATTTTGAACACGACTCGGCAATGTAAAAGTTCACAAACGAGCCGAGCAAGAAGAGCGCAGTAATGTACAGGGGCTCAGCAAACATGGCCGCGGAGAGCACAGCTGTTTTGGTTTGACCTTTAAACTTGGGTACATTCTGCGTTTTTTCTTAAAAATTTAGTTAAAAAACTTTTTTCAAATATAAGTCGCGTGCTTTCATTGGGAATCGAATGATATATTTTACAAGAAGATCGATTCGATAGATGTAATATATATCCATTACTAATAATCAATTTATTCAGTTTTTGTTTGCCAAAGTTTGAAACCAGACTGTGATCCCAATTTTCAGCTATATTACTGATGGGTGTAACAAAATTTAATATTAACTAATACTTCGTAAGTGTCCCCATAACACTAAACTGAATTTCACCTCATTTTTTTAACCGACTTCCTTCTCCGAGGGAAGAGGTTATCTAATCGTCGCGTATATTTTTTCTTTTTATTTCGTCTCAAGGTATTTTAATTTATCGTCACTTTAAGTATTTTTGATTCTAAGAATATATATATTTTTTTTATATAATGGAGTAGCAAACGAGCATGCAGTCCACCTGATGGTAAATGGCAACTGCCGTCCACGAACATTTGTGATCAACCCCAGATAAGACTACAATCCCATCTAAAATCGACTACACATGAATTGCTACTCCTGAGCAGCGCCTAACATTGCTGTTATTAGGCAGAAATAAGTGTGGCGGTAGTGCCGCCGGAGTCGAACTACAAAGGGTTCTACCACCTTTAAAATACAGTAAGTGTAATAAAAGGTAGTATCTTTAATAATTTAACTTATTTTTGCTTTAAGCGCTGCTGTGTCGAGATTTGAAGAGTGTGGTTAGGAAAGGATGCTTACATGAGGTATTCTAAATTTACCTTTAGAGGATGCATGTGGCCAAATTCAGGTTAACATTTTCAAGATTGCTATTTCGATTTCCATACTAAAAAGACAAAGAAAACCAATATTTACATTAAAATTTCTTTCCTTATTCTAAAAGAACAAGGTAAAGCGAAAACAGAAAAGCAATCGCTGACCTTTAAGACAGTTTGCGGAGCGTTCGTATATTCAGCTATCAGTTACAACCTCAAATGTTCTGATAATGCATAATTCATGGGCGCGAAGTGGGGCGGAGAACCAGTCGGTAAGGCTTGTTCCGATTCTCAGAACTTAAGCCAATTTTAATACGGACCTGGTCGAGAGCCGTTGTCAGTTTACTCAGTCTGTTGATTGAATAAATCATAGATAAATGATTGTACGTATTCTCATTCGATCATTCTGTATACATTTTTATAATACAAAAATTACGATACATGATGAAGACAAAAATGATGATAGAAAGTGGTAGGGCATTTTGTTTTTCGACTCCGGCGGCACCACCGCTGTACCTAGTTCTGCCTAGTAATACCAGTAGACGCTTACCTGGCCGAGGAGTGAACCTTGCACTTGTGGGTGCTTGCTGCTCTATGCACGTTACAACATATAAACATAATGATGATATATAAAGCTGTAATTTTATGTATATGCTGATATAAAACTAAATTTAATTTGTGGTGCCTTTCGCGAGAAAATTTGTCTGTCATCCCATCAGTGTTACCTTTATTTACAAGATTTGAAAAACCTTAGAAACAAGCTTTAAGAAGATAAGACCCACATCTTCAGTAAAGGCGGGGTATATTAATAACGGACCCAAATTGGGAACAGTGGTTCATGTTACCCTCGGGACTCGAGGCCCATTTTCCTTATAAATGAAGGTAAAGGAAGAGTTACAGGTACGTGTGAAATTACTTTTATATACCAGAAGGCTGACTAGTTTTCTCACTCATCTTCACGTATTTTATCAAGTTTTCTCTCATAATACATGACGTTTTCGGCTACCCATTATTGTGCCACTGCTGGACACGGGTCTCCTCGCGCAGCGAAAAGGGTTTAAGCTCCAGTTCAACGCACTGGCCAAATGCGAATTGGTAGACCTTATAAGCCTTGGAGAACTTTTTTTTGAAGAGATTTCAGACGAGTAGGTTTCCTCACAATGGTAAATGATTTAAAATATTTTTTTCGTATGTTTCTAAAAAAATAAATGAAACAATTACATCAGCACATCATCTTATAATTCCACGTCTAGGTATATAATTACATATTTGCCTAGATACCTAAACCATGAGGATGTAATTGAATAATAAAAAATACTATTATTAATGATACCCGCGCTAATTTTTATCATTATTTTTTTTTAAATATCCAATTAACAAACGAGCTTGCAAGCCACCCAATGGTAAATGGTTGCTACAGCTTATGGACATCTGTAAACAATTCCACATAGAACAGTGATTCTACCTGAAGCCGATTACTAATGTGTTGCCATTTCTGAGGACTAAGACGGTCGAATAATGTTTAAGTCAGACAGCATCTACGCCTTTCCAAGGAAACAACTAACTGGTTTCCGCTAGAAATTGTTCAATTGAAAATATCGTTGGCTACCAGCATACATATAAGACAACAATATTAATCCGAGAGACTTTTGAAACATATTCTTCAACAATCATAAGAAAAACATCTTTAATTTATAGCGCTCGGCTTCATGTGTGTTATATGATTTATGAGTAGTAATGTACCGTATTTTACAATGATTTAGTTAGTAACAAGGAGTTATTGGAGTCAAGCTTACAATTCACTCAGGAAAATTAAACGTATATTATGTCTAATACTTTTAAGGTGTCCTGCAGAAAAGCACCCTTAACAAATAAATCGTTTTACAAAAAGAAATGTATGGATATTTTACATAAAATATATAGGTACATAAAAGTTTGAGTAGCAAAAATAGACTTGTGAACATAATTGCTTAAAATGTACCATAACATTTTATTATTATGTTACCTATTTCTATTTATACATGAGAGGCCAATCTACAACAAACTGTCTGTAGATACAATTGGGGCTTTAAATTACTCCCAAATCCAACGTCCTTAATGATATCCTAATTTGAGCTGTTTTGTTAATAAAAATTGTATTAAAATCTTCGTCGCCAAATTATCTGCCCAAATGGCTCTTTATAAAGTCATTATGAGTGTAAGGATCCGTTTATATACACATCGATATCAAGCATGATGTAAATTTTTAAATAAACAGAACTAAATTCATAATCTACGTCATTATTGATCAAAGCCAGAAAGTATTATGCAGTGACATAGCAAATCAGAAACCTAAAGTTACATATAATCATATCAAATGAAATCATTTATTTGTATTTTATGTTTAATGATTGACCAAGTGCGAGTCGAACTCGAACTCAGCGGAACACAGGGAGTTCCGTGCCACCAAATTTTCAATTGTCTTCTGGCATTTAGTATTGGTTAACACAACAGCTCTAGAAGTATAGTGATGTTAAATTTAATACCGTCTACCTATTAATGACGCTAAAAAGCTGAAATTTACCGGTTTCTTATATATTAGTGCTTTTATATTTTTAACATCTTTACTATAGCGACCACAGAAATATAAAACCCTAAGATAATTATAATAACACAGTTTCCTATATTTCACAATAATAGACATGCTACCAATTACCTACAGCATGCTGCAATCTATTAATAAGATTATGCTATACTGTGGTAAACACTTTCTGTATAAACGGCCCCAAACAGCGTCGCAAGGTCGTAGCGGAGGGAATAATTAAATCTTAATTGCAATTAAATTTGTTAATGATTCAACGCCCCGCTATTTCGTTTCAACTTTCATTTGTGTAAGCATCAAGGCGATTGATATTATTCTGTGGAGGTACTTAAATACATTTTCTACACACTTCTTTATAATATTTTTTTATTTATACTTTATTTTGATTTACTTGGATTATACGCGTATTCATTATTAAAAATAAAAATAGAAAATTATCATGGAGTCGACTTAAATGTTGATATGCTGATAAACGATGTCGGCCACAGACGCGTTGTCTCCGAGGGTTAAGTCAGAATTCTTAGAATAAGTATATTCTTGTACGAGGAATTCTGGTAGTCGAACCCTTCGTGAATCCACTCGGAAGAGCAACGCCCTATCTTAGTGCAAGTATATACTTTTACGAGGAATTCTGACCCTGCCTGAAGGGAGATCCCTGAACACGCCCTTCAAATCAGAACAGACCACTACAGCGTGTAACATTCAATTAAGAAATAGGTATGGCGGTTTTTTCTCCGAATGGATCTACGAAGGGTTCTATCACCATCAAACTACACATTACTCCACGAGCCAATACAGCGACCTAACAGTAACAGTAAATTAACAGTAACCTAAGATTAACTATATAAGTATATTAAGATTGATAAATGCATGATTTGACCGGTAAGAAACAACCGCCGCGCCAATTTCTGACTATACGGTTACTGATATCCGCAAGCGGCAGTAACTACTACCATCAAGTAGAGTGCATACTCGTTTGCTACTTCAATTTTACAAAAATAGATTATACATCCATGTTTGAACGACATTTTACTTTTAAACCGCATTTTATCTTCGAATAATGTTAGAATTGTCTAAAATATAGTGAAGGCTGGGAATCGCAAATTATAGGTACAGGTAACATATAGCCTAGTTCGCTTAGACTGGCCGGCTGTCACACCGAAGCGTGGCATTCGTATGTTAGTACTTTGAATGTTTGGAACTGAAGTGTGATAAACAGTCGTGATGGTTCAGTGGTGTGTACGGAATCTCATTTTTTATAGATATATTCGTATAAGCAATCAAACGTCGCTTTTTTAAAGATGAAAATTTGTGAAACGAGTTAATACTCATGAAAGACACTGTACTCAAAATTTGTATACAGTAGCAGCACTCTCTTTATTTTGAAACATAACTTTCCATTAAAATAATTGATGAGAACATATGATATAGATTTGAACAGTAATAAATAATGATAGACCACACAAACCTTTTTCAGAATTCGCTGTCAAAGATAATCAATGAAATTTGTTCATTGGAGACGTCTATGAAAAGTAATACTGCGTTCAAATGAAGTGAAAGTAAGCGATGGCTCGTTTGCCAATCAATCCATCCATCCATCTCGATTAGCTTTTTCATTTTTATGTGCATATGACAATATGTGAAATGACAGGTTTATGTACAAAATAATCCTTATGTATATAATTTTGGTTAATATTCTTGTTACATTAAACACAGTAAAAAATCATACATTATTTATACAAATTAGTTTATCTTTCGATTCTAATATGACATCATTTAACCAAAATTTAGTAGTCTAGAACGTATTCAAAATTAAGCTCATGCAAAAAATATGTATTTGCATACCATCAAACTCCTATAACAATATTCATCTTGTATTAAACGTTATAAAATAACAATCTCTTCATAATAATAAACACTACATCATACCCAAAGACAAAATATAGCAAATTGTAGTATGACAAATGATACAATGTAATGAATGTTACAACTTAACAACAACAACATTTACATTATAACGTTATAATGTAAATATTGTTACATAATCAACGTTACATTATTATACATTACAAACAACATTGAAATGCAACAAACATTACGAAATAAGACACGTTACATTACAACGTTACGTTATAACAACGTCACAGTGTAACAGCCGCCCCCGGTCACCCTAAAGCATTCGTGTCACATTTATTGCGTTCCTTATCCGGTAATACGCGGTAAGGACCTGGTTTTCTAGCGATCAAATATTTTATAAAACTCTTCCATTCCCTTCTGTAACCTAACGTAGATCTTCTCTTTTAGATGAAAGACGACTGCGGGGAATGTTTTAACTGTCTCAAGACGATTCTAAGTCTTTTGGTCCAAATAAATTAGAACAAACGAGCACCAGACAGTGAGTAATAACTGTTCCCAGTGAATATATATAATTGATTTCAAATAGAATTGAAGTTCTATCCAAAGTCTGCCACTAATGCTGCTTTGGGTAGATACCAAGGAATGCCTTGCGTCAGTATTCACTCTCATAGCATCGTTAAAATCAAAACACAGTTATGAACCCAATTGTTGTAAGTTAGAAGTACGTTTTTTTGACGAATACGGTAAGGTAGATACAATGGTCAACTCATTACTCTCCTACTTCTGGGCACAGGTCTCCTGTCAGAATGAGAGAAGTTTAGCTGCCAAGTTTAGCGTTTAGGTGGCCAAATGAAGATTAGTAGACTGCACATTACCTTTGTTTTTTTTTAAAGGCGTGGGCTTCCTCAGGATGTTATTTTTCAATTTAGGACAGTGATATCAATTCCTAATACCTACATAACTTTGGAAAATCAGTGGTGCATCCCAGGAATCGAGCCCAGGATCTTAGGGACTTTAAGTTTGTCTAAGGTTGTATAGAAATGTTAATTCGTGTGAGTAATTTCACTATTAGATTGATTGAAAACAGTGTCAAAAAAAATCCGAGGCAAAAGTACATAATAATTATAAACCCCGTTTTATTTGAAGACTGTAAAAATGAACAAACACAAACACTTCCTTCACAATCTTTTTCGGGAATTGATTAAAAACAAACACATCATCAATCTTTGCGAGCCTCGTAGGCACAAAACATTTTAAATGATCCTACCTTTGACCAAAAAACCAGAGACATGTTCTCACAAGCCATTAAGGCTACCGGGATTTGTCGATAAAGGCAAACGGAGTCCTTTTCACTTAGAGAACCAGTTTCAATAACGTATTTGATAATTTCCGTTCGACGCTTAAAGGAAAAAGGTAAAAGGTTCGAGAAAATAAAACGGGCGTCTATTCTCGTATCATGTGACATTAAGAGTCATATTTTATGTATCGGGGTATCGCTTTTTGCATAAATTTTGTAAAATGTTGCCAATACAGTATGTTCTATATTTATAGCAATTGAGACCACGGTAAAAATCTTTCTTTACCTTTCAAACCACATGTGTATGCTTATTATTTTTTCTTATAAAGAAGTTTCGTTTTAGGATAATAAACCTTTGAATCATCACAAATATTGTCTTTAACATTGCATCTTGATAGTTTCAATAGTCTCCAGATGAAATAGCTACATATAATAAGTAGATGTATGTATAAACGAGCAATATAGAATTATAAAAGTTCCGATTTTGTTATTACGCTATGGAATTTTGAAAGCGTTGTTATTTAAAAAAAACTGACAAACACTCCAATTTTATGTATATACTTCAAAGAAAGCAGCTCAAATTAATCGTAATTCTTATATGAATGTAAATTAATTCGGAAAAATCTAGCAAACTCACTACCATTGGCTTCCACTGGAATCAAACCAGTAGCTCTCAACACCAGAGTAAAATAATTTTGGCTGTTTTACGGTGACGACGGTTTTTTGGCTTTATATTAGATCTTGATTCCTTATTTAAACTTAATAATGGGATTACCATTGTTAAAATATTATATTCGCCTTTTTAGAATGGCACCAATTTTTGTTTTTTTTTGGAACTTTAATAAATAAATATCGTATATGAAAAAATACCGTGCAGTTTCAAAATACCGCCCACTGACATTGAAACGAATCTTCTCGATTATCATCGCCTCTGATCGACTGGACCATCCGATACGTTCAAGGATTTGTCCACATTAAAGGATACAACGGATGTATTCAGAAATATTAGATATTTTGTGGACACGAGTTTATTTATTTAGGATTTTAAGAGTGTGTCTTGTTTAATGTTTATCTATGCTTTAATTTTCTTATGAAATTTAATTATAGAGCGGACAACATGTTATTACTGCTTTCTTGTTTTTTTTTATATCTGTATTTGTTTTTATAGCGGCATAAGTAATATACACTCTGTAAAAAAATCACGTGCCTATCAATTGGACCTACTTATGCAAACAGGAACCAATCCACACACATGCCAAAATTATTAAAAATGGTGATGATTTTCAACAATATTATATTTATATACACAGAACAAATTATTTTGTGCAAATAAGCTAACATTTTACAGTATTCATAATTTTGTCAAAAATGGCTTTTTCTCGTCACTTTCTTTGTGTGGATTGGTTCCTGTTTGCATAAGTAGGTCCAATTACGACTTAGAAGATAGAGGCTTTAATAGATAAACCATAAAACGCGTTCTTTTAAAAAAACTGTTATTGGTTTTATTTCAGTTTGCTTCGTCTTTCAATGCGGGGATAGTATTATTCTCTATATCGGATTAATTAAAGATCATAAGACCGAGATTTGATTCGGTGCTACGACTCATTTCATTTGCAATTTTGC
>DWRA01004320.1:0-10987 GCA_018250295.1 Spathilepia clonius
AGTTGGGATTCTAGTCTTATCTGGGGTGGGTCACAAATGTCCATGGGCGGCAGTTGCCACTTACCATCAGGTGGACTGCATGCTCGGTTGCTAATCCAATGTATAAAAAAAAAGTGTCTTAAGAATCCTATAACTAAGCGTACAAATTGTCTGAGCTTTTGTCTTTATTAATAGTGTATATATCCTTACGAATAACAAATTAGGAGCATTTCATAAAGGAAGAGGATTTTTTTTCTTTATTCTTACTCTGTCCTAACAACTTTTAAAGCTAAAAATGTCAGTCTATGCTAAAATAAAAGGACAAATAAAACAAATTGAGAAAGTGAGCCGGGTTTGGATTATTTATTGCGCGTTTTAAATTCGCACGGGCACTGTAATTAAATGGATGGCGGACATTTGTCAATCCATTTGAATCAAAAGCTAATCTAGGTTCTACAAACAGCTCTTCACCACTGCGCATGTTTTCGAATGCGGAAAGTGATTTGAAAGCTGGGTTCATCAAAAGTGATATTTTGTTCAGGTCAAGGAGCTGGGTCGGGCCCCGGAGCCAGGCCGTATTGAATCGAAATGGGCCACAAAACGGGGTTACTGCATTGCAGACTCTTAAGGAATGCGGCACTGGTCATTTCATGTGGACTTTAGAAGTTCGTCCGAGCAAATGTAGGCTAGGTTAGCGAGCGCGGGTGATGGCTGAAGTACTTTTGCTAATGAAAAAGTTTAGATTAGTTATGTAAATGTGTTAGATGTATTTATGTGTTGTCATGTTACTTAATATATTTATGTGTTGTCATGTTACTTAATATAACTACTTAAGCTACTCTAGCTTAGTTGGAAATTTAAATATCTATTAATTTATCTTCCTGACTTACTTAACCTTGCTTAATCTTATTTATTTCTGTGTACATAGTAGTGCACTACTGCCATTACGTAGGAATAATTGACAGGGCGCGGCTACTGTGGCGCAAAAAGAATTCTCATAGTGTGTTCAACTTCTGGTAGAAATCTTTCCTTATCTAGTATCGGTTGCAGATTAATTTGCTTAGTTGACATACGTAATCGTAAAAAAATCGTTCAACCGGGAAGGTACCGGGGAAGTGAATCGTTTCCGGCCTTTCGGTGGAAGATTGTAGGTAATCGAGCATGCAGTCCATCTAATTACTTAGTGATCACTGCCACTCTTTAATCTGTAATGATTCCCAAATAAGATTAAGAGTCCTACTTACTTGAGCTCGGCCACAGATGCGTTGTGATGATAATGATTTTGGAACGCTTCGGATAAGTATGTATTCTTTACCACAGCGTTCAAACGAAAACACAGCAGCACCTAACCTACTGATATCATGTAGAAATTGGCATGGCGGTGGCACCTACAGAGTCGAAAAACAAAAGGCTACCTCAAAGTTGAGGAGTAAAAATCAGGTGATCTGCAATCTCACTTGCTATTTTAATGTTATAAAAAATTCGGTTGCATTTGGTTAACCGATCACTGAAAGTAAATTGATCCATCTGAAACTGAAGTGGGTGTGTTTAATAGTAGGTATTATCTTTGCCTCGTACGATTTTGCAGTGCTATTTGACACTGTCTGAAACTATTTGGCTTCGGATTCACTTTATCCGCCTCATTTATTGCACTGAATAGCTTTTGAGCCATAAAGCTTCCGGATAACGACCATTTAATTTTATATAGAAAAGTTAAATTGTGTTCAAAAAGTTGCAGCGCCTTTAAATGTTTTAATGAAATGGAATTATGTTCGTGTTCATTTAATATTCTGTCTACAGCATAAATTCAAATGAGAATCGTTTAACCTAATTACTTGGTTTTTGATACATTACTTATACGTAATGAAACGAATGACTAAGGGTTGTTCATAATGTTTATTACCCGACTGTTTATGATGTGTACGAATAGTTTCATTATTAACTTTGATTAGAATCTCTTTTAATTACCCAGATTGTAATGAAAACGATTAATGCGATACATAAGTACGTAAGTGAATTATAAAATTATTAATAAAACAAACTTTAATATAAACAAAATAATTGGTAGCTTAGCTAAATACGGATTCAATCGGTGTATAGTTACTTTGTCACTCGATTCCCGTTCATGTAGGTACATCATTAAATATTGGTTTTCAAGTGAGAGTTCGAAAAAAAACAATGTTTTGTTATCTTTCTTTGGGCTACAATTGATTGTATTCCATCAAAATAATCGAGCGTTATTAAGGTCTGCCTACATCTACAGACAAACAGACAAAAATAAAAATGGGTTGGTATTTTGTTATAACTAAGTACACAAAACTTTGACAGACAGACACTTAAATCCTATTTATCTGTGTTTATAAATTAGAATATACCTTGAATTAAGATAATGCTTTAAGTACTTAAATGTTAAAGTTTATAAGTACATAACAAGTAATTCAAACCCTAGTAGTACAGTATGATACCATTTTAATTTATTTCACACGGGCCGGTAAATACTTGTTGGAAAACTAATCAATTAGGCGCGGCTCTAACGTATGTAGGATATAACATTGCAAACATTAGGTGCGGAAGTATCGGACCCGCGCTGGACACCGGAAAGGCTGGTCTAGTGGTTTCCGCCCTGTTATTTAGAAAGCTATTACTTAGCCCAGCTGAGTGGTAGAAAAAAGAAAAAGGGTGTGTAGGAAACAAAAGGGCGTGGTGATGCAGTTGATTGATAACTTTCCGTCAGCACTGGCGACTTTACCACTTTCAATATTGTTTTAGAAGTTGTATATAACATTAGTTAACATATACTTACTATATGAGTTTTTAGTTACACACTTAAATCCATATAAACGGTAATTTGTGATGAGCTTGAAGGCTTCTTAGCTTATACGGACATATCCTTTTACCACGAGCCGATGTAGGCTAGTAAGCCAAGCAATTGCTCAGAGCGGCGAAACTGAAGGGTGACAAAAGTGACGAAATAAAACAAATGTTACCTGGAGTAGTTAAGCAGCTAGATCGGGCCCTGCTTTGGGCAGAATTGAGAATTTTAACGTTTAGGTAGGCTACACATATTTTTTTCTCCTTTGCTTCTTAAATTAAACGATGAATTCTACGGGTGAATGAAACTTGTAAACTTAATCTTAAAATTAAAAAAAAACAGAACTCGAGTATGTTTGGTTTGTGGTCACGCAGTCGGACTTCCGGCGCGCCCTCCGTGTGAGGTAACGCCACCTGTTGCCTTCCTCCACTTGCCACCAAGATTATTTACAGTAGAACTTCTTTTACACCTTTTACGAGAATATTGATTATAAAAATATTCGCCGCTGTCGTGAGATGATAATGTTCTGCGAATTATATTATGCAAGTCAATTACAATATTGTTTTACTAATTATACTCATTTAATAAGCATTTCAGAGATGTCAAGAGAATTTAATGTTTCTGTAGTTTTATTTACGTTACGACCCTTAAACTCATATTCATATTTGAATTAAATTTATTGCAATCGTGTTCCTACGGGAATTATGAAAGTAACGACGCATGATATGTTATTTATAACCCATTTTTGTATTTTGTGGTTGATGTTGTTGTGTTTTTGGATTGCGTGACATTTTTTATGATAAACCTAATGTTATGACTATTGTCTACTGTTTATGTGGGACGTCTATTTTATACAAAGCGAAGATAAAGTTGGTCGACGAGGTACCGCCGTCACACTCATTTCCAACGTGAAGCAGTTCCGGTGAAAATGGCGACCATCTTACACCTCAGGATTGGCAACGCATCTATGATCAGAATCAGATAAAACTAATGTTCTATCTGTCCGTGATCAAATATTGGCTTCTCAAGATGTATATATTTTATGAATATTTTTATAATTTATGAATGGTCTACGTAGCGGCATTTCACAGCGATAAACGAAAACTTTTCGTCTACCTAAAAAGGATTTCCTTTCCAAAGCTGCTTGTTTTGCATAATGGTGTTTCGCTGGGTAATTAATATGCAGCGCTGAGCAAAACCTCTTGTGAAGAGCGGCTTTGAATGGGTTTTTCATTCGTCTGCTGTTTTGTCGCTGGCAGCAACGTATAAGCCTTTTTGGATGCGAAATGTCTGGTGCAGCGTTCACCAGGAAATGTTTTTCAAAATGTTTAAACGTAATGTTAGCTTGTTTATTCCGAACCGTAAAGTTTTCCAGCCTTTTCTTAACTTGCTCCATTAGCGTAACTTTAGAATGTGGGCTCGGCATTTTTTGTCGAACTTTATGTCTTTGAAACCAAGTTATTTTGTATAGTTCTCCTTAGAACTTTATGTTTTTGAAATCAAGTTCTGTAGAAGGCATGCCTTTAATTAAGAAATAAGGATTTTAAATAATTATACAGAATTTATGTTAGTGATTTTCTGCCGTATCGATTTATACATAGAAATCATAATATTTTCGGGTTAACAATAGTTCATGTTGAGTAAATTGTAATACCGTACCTTTAACTTCCTTTTTTAATCTAATATTTCTAATAATAAATGTTGTAATTAGCTGGTCGATTTATTTTTTATAATATAGAAGTAACAAACGGGCAAGCATTCCATCTGTTAATAAATGGCAACTAATAATCAATCCCGATCAGTGTCGATCTCGGACAATATGAGAGTCCTACCCGAGGTCGGTCACGGATGTTCTCTCTGCACTCCTAGTTAGAACGCCTCGTCTCGCCTCTCCCTCTCTACGCTACATATAGCAGCGCTTAATACTGTCGTTATTAAGAAGACATAAGTGTGGCGGTGGTGCCGCCGGAGTCGATCCACAGAGGGTTCTACCAACTTCAATTATACTTACAGATAAAATAATGGTGTATTTGAGTTTCATATTAAGAAAATGCGAGTCATTGTGCAAGTAATGGTTATTCTTATATTATACCATAACCTCAGTTGGTATATTTTACGAGGTTGCTTGGTTTGAAATGTATTATTTCGCGCGTTTCATTATCCCACTCCTGTTTGATAACACTTGCTACACGCCCACATTTCACACATTTTTGGTAACCTATATCAAACAGGTTAGTGGTTCAACATGAACTGTAATTACTGAGAACTGAAAAACCGTCGAAAATCTGTCTGTTTTATCATATTATACAATAAGCAACACATTTCTGGAAAATTTTTAATCTGATCAGAAGAATATTATAACAATTTTCGAAATTCTGGAAGGTATACTATAGTTTGAAAAGTTGAGGCGGAATATACCTACATATGTTTGCAAGTACCACATACTAAGTCCATTTTAACTTCGATAAGCCCTATTCAAGTCTAGAATTTGAGTGGCATGCGCATGACATCACAGTATTTACGATCGGCGCTTTAAACTCATCATGTGCGGCAACAAAAAGTATTTTGTATGCGCACACGCGCGCGGAGCCGCGGTATTAGCATGTCCCCGCCCAGGAGATGCGAACAAAGGAACCGCCGGAGCCTTCTCCGTGACATTGGAATGCTGAAATCATCTTTTATTTTCAATTATAGACGTGGGTATTACTTTGATGTAATCATGTGTTATTTCCTAGTGTGTATACGAGATTTCAAAAATTAAAGTAGATATGATTGAAAAGTAGGTATAATCTCCATAGGTACGAAGTGAAATATGGTTGTTTATATTGGGGAGGTACATATATGGGGTTCGAACCCCCCTTCGCATAGGCGAGAAGTAATAAACCCTTCCATTGGAACGACTTTTTTTGACGACAAATTTTCTTAACCGACTTCACTCGATGTTTTTTATTCGCCGACTTATTTATGTAGTTTCCATCTACGCCACAACTTTGAATATGGTGTAAAATATCTTTTTAATTTGGATGACTCTTCTTGTTACTTTTATAGTGATAGAAACCTCATTGTGGTGTGGTGTGGTAAGGGCGAGGTACTCATCCGAGGCATTCCAACTTAGTCCTAGAGGTAGCAACATATCTGTGGCCGACCTCAGGTAAGACAAAATCTTATATGGGGTTGATCACACCTGTTTAAGGATGTAGGTACAGACTTGATTTTATATACATTTATATTTACAGATTTAAATGACATTCTATTATTCAGTTAAATAGGTATTCATAATGTTTAAGACGCTAGGAAAATATTATGTCTTCTCACAGCCGTGTCTCGAGCAGAAACTGAACACATTGGCTATTTCAAACAAAAACAATAAGGCTATGTTTTGGCCGCGCTTCCGCTCCCACGCGGACCACACTCGACGATAAATACGAGGTAATGTGAACTTTATGGTTATTCAAATGACGGCGAATTTATAATGGTGTATACGTTAAACAATACAGGGCATGCCATGCGACGTACGTTATGCGGGGGTTGGGTTACGAATTGTTCGAAGTTGATCAGATTTTCACGCGTCTGTTGTCTCCGCTGTATGTAGTGTATGAGAAAAAGTCGCGCTTCCTAATTAGCAATTTTACGCTTTATAACCAGGGTACGCAGTTCGCGTTATGCAGTTAAAGGCGAGGAAATTTGCTCGCCTGAGGGTTTAAAAAAATTGTCAAAGGTTTGTGAGTCCACAAATCCAGGTCGTTGTCAGCGTGGTGAATTACCGCCTAGACCCGTCTTACTCTAAGATGAGACCCGTGCTCAGAAGTGGGTTTGAATTAAATTAAATTCAAGCAATTATTTATTTATTCAAATCATATTTACAGAAAACATTACAGGTTCACACCTAATGCGATAGCTTAAAGAAATTAATTACATTACACTAATTAATATAGTAATAATTTATATAATAGTGCAATTCGGTCAATTGTTAAATTAATAATCGAGTACATCATTGCTTACGTCACTCAGTATTAAAGATCGTAACCTAATGTTACAATAATCATTACGAAATTCAAATTAATACATTAATTTTAAAATAATAAATTACAAAAAAATATCTGCGATCATATTATCGAATAACAGCAATATTCGTCCGCTAAAAGCGGTCCGTTCCGTTCCGTACGTTTCATTCATATCGCACGCGGCGGCGCAGCAGTGTAGACGTGTTTGTTGCTCTGTCGTTTCATTTAATTTATCGTAAATTTTCTCGCGTAAAGTTTTTACTAATTAGTGAGTGAGAGTGTGTGACGTTTGCCCACTGTACTGGAACTGCAGTTATGTGAATTCGTGTGCTGGACTTATTAAATTGTTGTAATTGGGTGAGTTTTTGTTTTCATTTTTTGTAAATCTGTATAAGGAGGTACGTGTATTTTATTTATTTTAACTTGACACTTATAAAAGCTTCATGTGAGTCGGTAGGTATATTTTTAATATTTTAATATAATTTAAAATAAAACATTTTGTAAGTACCTATACCATATTAACCACTTACTGTTCAAGTTTTTGATTACCAATGTTATTAAGATATTTAGATGAATCCCAAAATGTCGTGTGATAATTTTCGTAATTATGTAAAATGTAGGTACCTTTACTTTACATTTAATTTGTACGTCACTGATTATATTGGGGGGTACGTGCATCGTAAGTATAAAAATGAATTAAGTTAAAGTAATAAACGTGATTTAAGTATATTTTTTCTAACTTGAGACTTTTACGGGGCGTTCTAACTTAGTTCATGTCTATTAGCGTCAGTGACCACTTACTATCAGATAAAACCTATACTTAATTTTTTAACATTAATGAATAAAAAAACGAAACGATGTGGACACCTTTTTTATATGATGGAGGAGCAAACGAGCATGCAGTCCACCTGATGGTAAGTGGCAACCGCCGCCTACGGACATTTGTGATCCACCTCAGATGAGACTAGAACCCCAACTGAAGTCGACCACAGATGCGTTGCTACCCCTGCGGACTAAGTCGGAATGCCTCGTAAAGGTCATCTCCCTTACCACAAACTTCAAACCAGAACACAGCAGCGCTTAACACTGCTGTTATTAGTCAGAAATAAGTGTGGTGGTGGTGCCGCTGGAGTCGAACTACAAAGGGTTCTACCTTTATATGCACCTATGTATAGATGTAGTCTATCTTCATCATTAACTCACTCTTGCCCCACTGCTGGATACTGGTGTTTTAACCAATTATAAAGTAAACTTCTAGATAACATGCTAAGTTTGGTGTATGAAACTAAGGAATTATTCATTGAAGAATCTTATGGCTCGTCAAAACTTTATGACACTTCTTTAAGCGTGATAAGTATTTACAACTCTTCTAAATCTGTAACAGTCTTACTGTATGCTTTAAATATTATAAAATGGCAACTCAAGCAAGTGAAGGCTTTTCTAACTACAATTGCACACGATACTCATAACAAAACATTCCAAACAATAGTTAAATTCCAGTAAATATTACAATATTCCTGAGCTTGTCTACTTACCTACCTGATTACCTGCGCCTAACTGCACTCCTCAGCTATAATCTGTTTCTTATCAATAGACTTTCGTCTTTTGTTTAATGTCCAACTCAATACTTGACGCAGTGAGACTGACGATTGCATTCCACTACAATGGCGCCCTCGTAAAGAACAATTTATATTATACTGTCTGTTTTACTTCGTTTTGAAAATTACTTAAATCTGTGGTTTTCTTTGTAGTTCTTCAGTTGCACTTCCAACACTTTCAATTTATAGTAGAATCGTTTGTACGGTTGTATTTGTATGGTGATACAGTTTATTTATTTATTAAAAAAAAACCTATAGGTAATTCTTTATTTCATTATATTAAAGTCACTAAAAAATAATGCGCAAATTAGTGAAATATTCCAAGAGTTACTCGTGTATAGACAGCTCAAAACAAAAATAGAAAATTGGTCAATTACGAACTCGCACACAGAGGGTTCCGTACCACCAAATGTTTGTCTGTAGAGAGATAGCAGAGGCTTAGTAATAGGGTTCCGTTTTTGCCACTTGGTTAAGAAACCCTAAAATAGGATAGCATCTATTTGAAATTAAATCACGAGGTACTTCGTCCAAAGTTTTTAGACAGCTTAAAAGCCGCCGGAAAAGTAATACTTTAAACCTTTTACTAGCCGATTGGTAGAGATAAGTTTTCTTTCAGAATGATTATTTTATATATGAACTATTTCTCCATATGAAATTTCGTGTTACTTGCCAAGCCTAGATAGTCCTTCGCTTTATAAATACTATAAATTTACTACGATCGTGATCAATATTTTATTTACTGTTAGTGTCTACCCTGAGAGATTAGTTTCTCTGAGAAACAATTTTACTGACCTTCTAACCCTATTACTTAGAGGGCTGACCTCTGAATAGACAATAGTACCAGTCTAGTTCATCTAATTTTATAATCAGATTGACCCGCCACCGATAAGAGATTTGATATCGATAAATAAATCGATTACATCTAGCCTATTCAATTGTAATTTACTACGGGGTTTTCAATTTTGCACTGGTACTTTTTTTTTTTTTAATAATGGAGTAGCAAACGAGCATGCAGTCCACCTGATGGTAAGTGGCAACTGTCGCCCATGGACACCTGTGATCCACCCCAGATAAGATCAGAGTCCCAACTGAAGTCGACCACAGATGCGTTGCTACTCCTGAGGACTAAGTTGGAATACCTCGTTAACACCGTACACACTTTCATATGCATTCACTCCAAAATTGTTATTTTTACATTACAAACTTATAAACACTTTCTCGATAGTAATAGTAAATTTGTAAATCGACATATATTCTACATTATTACGTAATTAATGATTGTTAAAAACTTAGTGCGTTTCACAACCACGTCGTTAATGAAGGATTCGGCGTCGATTCTTGGCGCGTCGCGACGGTTCAAGTACGGTCAAGGCGTCGCTCCTAAGTTGCACACACAATTACTGCATACAAATGTATTTGGTCGTTTAGATCCGGAATAACACAGAATAGAAATGGTTTAGGATTTTCAAACAGAAATCTATCTTTGATAAAAATAATCAAAATATATGATTTTAGGGTATTATTGCGGAATTGATACATTTTGTTATGTAACGGGTACTTACGGCGAGTTCCGCCGTGACCACGATCCATGCAACTGGGTCGAAATATCGGCAAGATATCAAAATTTCGTATCGTGAGTACCCGTTACATAACAAAAAAACCCAAATATTTTATTGAAAATAGATCCTGTACAGAATTCTTATTGAACGTCAATAATTGACCACCAATTCGCAAGGTGTTTCGTTATGGAGAAGGAGCGGCGAAAGAAGCTCCATAACACACATCTAATAAAAAATAAGTTATGGAGAAGAAACGGCGAAAGAAGCTCCGTAATACACATCTTTTAAATAAAATATAAATAAATAAAAATACTTCAAATGTTATCTTATGCTAAAGCGCTAAAGGGGCAAGCAACTTCAGACTAAACAGTTTTATCAGCCAAATAATCACTTGTTTTATAATAGGCTTTCTTACACAGACTTTGTTTAGTGATTCAACTGCTAGGTCAATCAAGTAATCGATCTACTGATTACTAAAACTAGTTGAGCTCCGTGGTTTCGCCTGCGTTTATAAAGAATATAAAGTGACTTGTAAACTTTTCTTCCTTCAACAGTTTTAACAAAATGAGGCGTACGGTGGATTTCATATTTTTTTTGGCGCAGCTCTAATACATTTTCTAAAATAAACGTAACCCTAGTTACTCCTTATAAAATGAGCTATCTGCCAGTAAAAAATCGGTGGAAATCGGTCAAGCCGTTTCGGAGATTACCCAAACCAATCAGACTGTCTGTCTGACAGATAGTCTGTAGCTCGGATTTTTTAAGTCTATTTTTGTTATAAAATTTATATCATCATTTATAAAGTTTATATCAGCATTTAAGGGGACCGGCCTCTCGGGTCTAGCGGCCTAAAATTTAGCCTATTTTTTAAAAATTTTTTTGATATGACAGAAATGACTAAGGGTTTAAAATTTTTTTAGGCTTATTTTATTACTTATTAACAATACAAAAATGATGGTAAACACAAAAATTTTTTTTTTTTTTAATTCCAAAAGTGGCGCTGAAGTTCCCCTCTAAAAAAAAAGGACCTGGCTG
>DWRA01004321.1:0-10986 GCA_018250295.1 Spathilepia clonius
TTATATTATAAAAAATATTCATTAATAAGTATGTCTTGAGTTTAAATTTAAATTGATTAAATGATTCATTTTTAATGACATTTAGGAAATTTGTATTCTGCATTACTTATAAAATAGACCGTTTCAACGGTTAGCAGGTTCTCTTTTTGAAATGAGAACTCAATTTTACCGTTTAATTAAAAATACTACAACTATGTCTTGACTTCCATTAATAACAACTCTTATTACTCATCAAAACAATCTACGATCCACTAATCTCACCATTTTTCCATAAACTAAAGCGCGCGAAAAATCTCCAACTGTCTGTATGACAGTTAGGGATGAGACGTGTATTAGTGATGTGTCTAACAATATGTTTGTTACAGCTTCCAACTTCTATGGCATGGATAAACCAACGATTAACACGCCATCATATGCCAATAATCAAACCAAATTGCGTTTCGTGTCGTCAGTTGAATTTAAATTAACTTCAGGTAAGAAAGTATTACGTCTCCGTTTATTGGTTACTAAAAAATGTTCCTTAATTTAGTAATTATTCAAGTGATAGTATCAAATTTTATATTAATTGTATTAACCTTGTGTGAGTACCTCTACCATATAGGTGCCATTTTTAAGTTAAACATAAAAATGCAACTAGAATTTTTAATGTCTACGTAATATTATGTTTTTTAAGAGCTGTCGGCACTCATTCAGCGCGTTACTGTAACAGTTTCTCGTCATATGAGAACCCATTAGGTTTACTTATGTAATATTTCGATATTCGCCAAGCACAGATGAATAGGCACGAATATCATAATAATGTAGCTATCGAGCCGCTGATTCGATTGACCGAGTGTTCGAATGATAATTCATACGAATTTCGAATTTAGGTTTTTTTATTTTACGGATTAGCAAACGAGCATGCTACTACCACCTGATAGTAAGTGTTAACTGCCGCCTATGGATATTTGTAATCCACCACAGACAAGACAAGAATCCTACCTGAGATCGACCACAGATGCATCGCTACCCCTGAAGACTAAGTTGGAACGCCTCAGACAAGCATGTCTCCCTTATCACAGCCTTTAGCTCCATAACAAAACACCTAGTGAAGTGGTGGTAAAATCTTGACATTCAAAAAGAATTCTGTAAAGGATCTACTTTCAATAAAATATTTTGATTTTGATTTTTAAACCAGAAGAGAGCAGCGCTTAACACTGTTATTAGGCAGTGCAAGGTGCCGTCGGAGTGTAACCACAACGCGTTCTAACCTTCAACAACTTTGTCCAGGCGAGACTTGCCAGTCGCCGCTGTCACCGCTGTCGGCGGGTGAGTCGTGCGGCGAGGACGTGGCGGACGGCGACGACGTGCGGCCGCGGCTGCAGCGCGCGCACGGCCCCTCCAAGAAGACGTTCAAGTTCCGACGCTCGCGGCATGCTAAGCCCGATGTAAGCTATGTTTGGGATGTTTTGTCTTCAAACCGTCGGTCGGTTCCTCCTTTGGTGTCAAATCTTCGCTTTTCATGGTGTGATTTAATCAGGCTCGAAATACTATTTTACTACACTTTGATTTCTGAATGCAAATATAATTATTTAGTAAAAATAAAACGTTAAAATATTTGCAAATTACATGCGCAATTGCGAGATAGATAGTAGAAAGCGACAGGACTGTATACTTCGCAAAGTATCCATCGACAGCTGAAGGCATGTTCGACAGTCAAATATCATGCTCATATTCGGTATTGTTCCAGACACACATCCGACTGGAGTCGGACGAGTGTTCGTCCCCCGGCGCCGACAGCACGCCGCTGCGGCGCGGCTGGCCCGCGTCGCTGCTGCCGCCCACCAACGTCCTCACTGACACCTCCTACGACAGCGAGATCTCGCAGACCTCCTCCACCTCCGGATACAGGCTAGCATTACAACATCGACATTACCGACATCAGTAAATTCACGCAGATATAAGTGTCGTGGCTGCATGGTGCGCTTCGATCGATTCACCGATGCGATAATTTTAATTTTGTTTACCTTTGTATTTTTATTGTCTCGGGTACGCTCGTACTTATTTTTTGAGCCGTCCTAGATAATACGTGCGCTTAGCCGTTTTATGCGCAAATGGCATAAAAATTACACATTAAAACTACATATATTTTTCAAAGATAAAAAAGTTCATTATTGTCGTTCACGCTGAATCATTTTCGCGTATATGTGTGCATGCGTTTTTTCTTCGTGTGCACGTATCGTTGTGTCGATGTTTTATATGTTGAATTGGCAGAATATATTTGTTTACTAGGCTTTTCTAAATTGCGTAAATAAAATTATTATTGGCTGTAATTTGAATAACTTTTTCTTTTTCAAAATTTTTAGTACTTTCAATCTTAAGCAGACGTAGAAATTAATGATTCAGTTTTTTTTTATGAAAAATACATGTAAATTTAAAAATAAATAACTTAAAATTTATACAAGAGTATACGTATGTACTTAATACTATTATTAAGTCACATTTTGTGAGCCACAGTAAATTGTATCTGGGAGTTTCGAGATCATTTAAGATGTATTCGCTCAATATTCTAACCTCTAGTATCCAGAGTAAAATCAAAGAAAATGAAATAATTAAATTTTATAATTGTACTCGATAAGCGGAGCGAGAGTGAGCTTGTCGATAGTTGTGTATACGGATCCTAAGCGTGCACGTTCCGCGGTCTCAGGGAGAGCTACAGCCTGCAGGCGTCGATGTCGGAGTCGCCGGGCGGCTCGGTGCGCGCGGCGCTGGCGTCGCCCGACCGCGCGTCCGCCACGCCGCGCGCCTCGCCGCGCGACACGCCGCACGCCAGCCCCGACGGTAAACCGACCTTCGTATGTACCCAACGTTTACCCGACGTACGTGCACGACACACCCCTCTATGCTCTCCGCCTGTCTTCCGCCCTGTGAGTATGCATGCGCCTCTTCGACCCCGACCTACCTTCTCATTATGTACTCCACCGTATCTCTTGAATTTAAAAGCAGACAAAAAGTATAAAACTGACGACTGCCATGTACCGGCCACATCCAAACAGTAAACTGACCTTCCTGTGTACCCACAGACATAAAATACATGTCTGTGTATGTACCCATCGTTTACGCCCATACGATGCACAAGATACCTTATACGCTCTACGCACTGTGAGTATGCCGCATGCACCTCTTCATCCCTAACCAACTTACTATATACATATTATAATTATATTAATACTTTATTCTGTATATAACCTAAATTTTTGATGTTAATTTTATTTAAGATCAATGATTAAAGAAAATATGATTTACATGTCTTACGCCCTGTTTTCTACATATTTTATCCCTTTCTTTTTATCTGTATCTTCCGCTTACCTTATACCTACTCATTTATTGCACAATTTTGATAAAGATGCTTAATAATTTATTAAGACGTAATTTTTTAATATTAACGTAATTGACTCAGTTTTGTTCAAAATAATTCCAATTAAAATCTACATAACGAAAAAGTAGAAATAACTATGAAAAAATCCCTATCTAATATATTTCTATCACATGTGTAATAAATACACTATATTAATTATTATTTTATGTATATGCAGCATCTATAAGTTGCGAGTCTGGAACATCATCTGCTGAGAGAACTGCACTACTCGGCGCAGCGAGTCAACGATCGCTTTTGTTAAGCAGCGACATGCGTGACGAAGACACCCTACTCTAATTGAATAGAATCATTAAAAATTTTACTGGTAGTTTTGTGTGTTGTTTTTATGATCATATTGCGTAGATTCTATAAAATCAGTCATAGATTGGTGTCCTACAATATTATGAGTCTTGTCTAGTCTAATTAGAACTTTGTGTAACAAACGAAACTTAAAGTACTTCTCTACAGTAGTATATTAATTTATGATTATATGGAAATTGTCTAAATAGAATTTTAAATAAAATATTGTGTTAGAACTGTTTTTTATTGTTTTGCCCATAAATCACATTGGTATAAGAAATCCATCACATTATTTTGTAGAAGTACAATGTATCCAACAACAATGACCTATGAAAAATTGAATAGTATTGCCTTTAACAAAAGAATAACAAGACAAGCCTGAGAGTTCTAAGAATGAATTTGATCTTGACCATCAAACTTTACATGTGGTCTAAACTTCTAAAGTTTAATTCTTTCTCATAGAAAAACGAGACACATGACCAGCTTTGGGACAGTAACTTTTCAGTGCTAATAAAACAACGCTTTGTATCACAAAACATTTATTAATAAATAACTTAGATCAGTACAATTACGGCTCTTTACAACACAGAAAGGGTTGAATAGCCATTTGAATATCAGAATCAAGTGGTATTTCATGAAAGTACTTAGAAAAAGTTAATACAATCTTATACAAACTACGCTTAACCGATGATAAGAGTGCAGACCTAATTTTCATGGCCAAAACATCATTTAAAATGTGCTTTCTAGGCACAAGGCCAGGCTTTGTCAACTTGTCCAAGTTCTGTTTAAGAGTAACCAATGCTTGAATCATTACAGGCAAGTCATTCTGCACTACTCCATATTTGTCCTCTTTCAATGAAGCTGCTGTTATATGTGCTAAACCCTCACATGTCCACATTACAGGTTGAGCTTGAATTAGCACAAATTTCAGTCTTGTATCAGTGAGTTCACCAAAAAAGTAATTGATACCTGGTTTTTGACATAGTTTATTAATGAAATTGTTGAAATCATCTTTTAATGCGTCTGTGAATGTGCTCTCAACTTTAGTCTTGGTGTGGTCCTTTAGCTCCAGTAAATATGGTGATTGAGCCATGTTTCGCAAATTCCCCGGGTAGAGTCCAGACGGGGGAGTTACATTCAGCATGTTTTTAGGAAATGAGAGTTCAGTTTCAGCCTGAGGGGTATCACCATTTATGTTATCTAATTCCTTACTAAAATTGTTCAAAATACTTAAACATTTTTCCAGCAAATTAGTCCAATTCCGGGGATGACCACCTGGTTGAGACAATGTGAAAATATGTGATCGCCTAATTGGGTCCGACATTGACATAATCTTTAAATCCAAAGCCCCCAGATATCCAGTGAATTGAGTTTTCTGTGACAAAGCATTGTACAAAGTCATACTAGTACTAGACTCAATTGGGAATTTCATTGGTTCTGTAAGTACAATATTGAAAACTGTTCTCATTGTATAGACGGACACGAAAAACAAACTAGTATAAAACCACAAACCAATCCATATACCAGAACCAATCAAATTGAAAATGCTGTCCAATGGTTGATCTTCTAAATACAGGCTGTAAACATCTGCAATCACATTTCTTGGTTTACTGCCCCAAAAATAGTAGAAAACACTGTAGTACGCCACTGGAACCATTGAATTTCTAAATCCCTGTGATAGTACATGGCTTGTGGCCATTTTAATCTGCTGAAATTTATCCTGATAAATATGTGGGAATGTTAAAACTGCTGTGCCGAAGATATATACATTAAGAAAGTAGTAAAGTCCCATCCACATTCCACCAAATTGCAAGAATAAACTCTGTTCTGCTAGACACTGGCCGTCATATTTTTCGCATTCCTTTTTTAACTCTGTGAAGTTGCTTTTAGCTAGTGAAGAATACAAGCTCATCGTAAAATAACCATTCAAAGCATATAAGATACCGAAAATGATATTCTGTAATGAAAAAATACTGAGAAACATTGAGAATCTTGTGAATCGCTTTGGTGCCGGCTTCGTATAATAACTTCCATAAATATATGCTTGGAAGAATGATACCAGACTAAGTAACACTACATTAAGGCCCATCTTCCAGCTGAGGATATCGTTCAGTGTCGACGTGATCCATGACAGAGGATGCAGTAAATCTATTTGTATAATAAAAACCAACACAATTGCTAAGACCGTCTGCAATGCAATATTCCACAACACTGCTTTTACTAGTCTTTGAGAAAATATTTCACTTTTTTCTTCCATGCCGGCAAAATTTGCGAGGTTATACTGTTTTACACTGAAGTATTTATGTTATTGATGTCTTCGTAGATTCATTGCACTACGTCAATTCAACAAATATTCTGTTCGAGCTTTAAATTCTGTCCCACAACTCTTTTATTTAATAAATCAGTTAAAATTTAAATTTACACATTAAGTCAGACAAACTGAGAATTGACAGTTTATTTGAATTTTGACGTTAGTTTTATTTAGAAAAATATTATATATTATTTGTCATTAAATTGTAGCTTAGGAACCGTTTTTCCCCAGGACAATAATTTGGATGTAGATTTTTATATTTAATAAAGTATATAGTTTTTACTACTAGTATTACTTTCCCATAATTATAATTTTAATTTTTAGTACGTTACTATCAAAAAATATATAATTTTAAAACCATTTTTCGCGTTCCAGAATTAGGAAATTCGTCTTTTAGGTTCTTTATAAATATTTTAAAATATGGTTGCGGGACGGCAAGACTGAAAATTACTAGTTTTTCGCGTTATCTCATATATATAAAAGTAACATCTGATAAGGCATCAGATGTAGCTACGATGGTGCTCTTATGCGTGAGTAGTCCGGCGAGGCGACCAGGACACGATCAAAGAATATGTTTAAAAAGGTTCAGATACCCCCCAAGTTACTATCCAACTAATTTACATCTTAGTAATTATGATGATCAATTTTCATTCCACCGGAACACGTGAGGTATGCACGCTTTTCTCTCCACCCATTGCCATGACAACTAATACACAAACTAGTTGTTTTCCCGAGTGCTCGGTGTTATGCTAGTGAATAAGAGCAACTAAAGACTATAAAGAACAAGAGTAGCGTCATCTGGCGAATTCCCTTAATGCACCATTATATATTTATATTGATATAATATTAAACGTACATTGTTTAAAAAATTGTAAGAACTTTCAGACATTTCAATTATATCGTAATGTAATCGTTATAAGAGTATTTTATGTAAATTTTTAATATTATATTAATGTTAGTTGCAAACATACGGGCCAAATCGTACGTGGCGTCTAAAAAATAAATATTTTTCAATCTGTGGTAATTTACGTTTGACATTTAGCCTGTAGTAATTTATGTCATTGTAACATAGTGATTCGGAAGTGCTGAAGAGTATCGATTTATTTTGTGTCGATATCTTTCGAATATCGATACAGAGTATTTGAAAATACCTAGATGTATTTTGAAATAACATAAAAATCTAATTTTATAACAACTGTAACGATATTTAGTCTAGTAAAATGTGTTAAATTTGCCTAGTTTTAATTTCAGTAATCACCAATAACGGATAATATCATTTCAAATAATCAAAATAATGACCTTAAGTGTTATACAAATGAGTTGTTCATAAAAATATTGTATTTATTTTATTAATTATGTTCTGCTTACCTTATTGATAAATTTACCTCCGATTTGGCTTTAACAGAACTTAAATTGCAACTTAAATAGCTTTATCATTTTTTTATGTGTAGAATATTACTCTAAAAATTATATGGCGCTACTGCTAGTTTCTGGGTAAATAATACTTATTTTATCATACAATAAATTGCTTAGCTAAATAAAATGAATGATTCGTTTATCGTTATATATTACAAATTACAATTATATGACTTAAAGGACATGACAAAATCAGAGTTACTGGTTAAAAAAATATCGTTTCGAATCTTTAGTATACAATGTCGATGTATCGACGAAAAAATAGGTATCGATATACCTATAATTCGATATTTTTTGCCAGTCCTATTGTAATATTATTTATTTAGTTGCATTTGACTTTTGTAGACATATATTATGACTGGCGCATATAGGTGCTTTTACTGAACTCGAATCATGTATAAACTAACGCCCGAACATTATTGAGCTTATTCGTGAATGATTGTTCATTATAACTTGGTGCGTAAAGTGCAATAGTAGAGGGGAAAGGTGGCAGTAGTTGTAAAGCTACGGCTGTAGTCGTCGCGTATACTATTGCCCTACATTTTAGTCTTTTAACTCAAATGGAAGAAAGTTATGCAGTTGCAGCATTTCTTTTCAAGGGAGTGACTTAATATTGATTTGGGATGGAATGTGTAACGGTCTCTAGTTGGATGTGGATCGAATGAAAAACTCTTGTTATGTATACCTTAGTGGAGATAGCTGTGAGTGTGGGGGTGCTCGCCACCCTCGTCACGGCTCTCTCAGCATGTGTCTGCGGCTGCAAGAACTCCAATCAAAAGTAAGTACCAATAAATGATAATAGTGGTTTTATATACAAATTTTGTCAATGTAAAACTTAATATTTTTTTATGTTTATTGTACTAGATGTAACTTGGAAATCTCACCAGTACTATTAGATTATGACACTCCGATCATTTTCACACAACTTTTTTTCAATCTAGAAAACAGATGTTTTGGTGACAGTTTTTTATTATTTTGCAAAAATAAGTGGCCACATTGTACTTCAATAAAAAAAATTGTGACATAATCAGCCTTCGAATATTGTAAATCTACAAATATAAATATAATGTTATATTTAACAGAAGTGAGTTGGTTGGCACGGCTGGTGTGGTCAAAATCCGTTTAGATGAGGAGGCACCGTCTCCCACGCCCACAACTCCAGCCTCCATCAAGCGGTTTGTCCTAGCATTGGCATGCATAGATGTTCTAGATATGGAACAGTTTAGACTTAACAGTGGCTTGGTGTAATGACTAATCCAATATGACTGATTCATACCCATCTTTATTTAGTGGGGAGCTAACTGTATGTTACATATTTGCATCAATATTGTTTCGATCTGAATTAATGTAATTTTAATAATCATTGTATTGTATAATTTAGAATAATTATATATTTTAAATTTAGTAGAATATACTAAGTGTGTAGATTCTTTATTTTTGAATATGGTGTATAAAAAAATGCTTAATATTAATTTCTTCTAATTTTCATGTTCTTTTCATTGGATGTATTCTAATAATTATGTTAATAATAGATTCTTAATTTCTTGTCTATTAAAAAATTATATCTACTATGCATGTGTAATGAATACTAACTCATTAAAATTATAAAAGTAGTTACAAGGCGTAGGTGATTTATGTTTAATTTTGGCTTCACATATCCTACGCAATTCAATTTTATAACATTATTTTATTTAAAGTCTTTTACAAAATAAGGATCTCGTCTATTAGTATTTGGGTACAATTATGCTTTGTATAATATCTCAAATTGGATACTTTATGATAATACTATACTATATAATATTTTTACATTAAATTTTTGTTCCTATCGTTCCCATTTTCTACATCTATAATAAAGGGTACAAAATAATATTTCTATTTACTATTATTTTGAGTAAAAAGTCCATATAAGCAAATAAAATGAAAATGTCTAGTGATGTTTTTTAAGTAACTAAGGTGCATGTATAGAGCAGTATACTGAAGCAAATAAAATAATAGGTGCTGAAATTATTACTTTGTAAATTAAATTGTTTTGATATTAGTTAATGATATTCTGTAATATACATTTGAATGCAAACACATATATGTTATAAAATAATAACATTAAAACATTTTGTTTATTTATTTGAAGAAGGATATTGTGCAATTTTACTATAATGTGTCCAGTTAACAGGATTTTGGTATATTAATGTCTGTTATTTTAAATTTTATTCATCCTGATGCAGGGCCTCTACACAAAACAGCCAACGGAGTCTGCCAGAGATACCGCACCCTGTCGGCAGGCATGACAGTGGTGATACAGCTTCGGAAATCTATGCCACCGTAAATTTGGACGAAGGTATTATACAATTTATTGTTGTGCTCTTCCAAGAAATATAATTATGATATTCTATAAACTATAAGGCAGTGATAGCCTAGTGGTTGAATCACGGCCTTTCAGCCGAGGGGTCCGAGGTTCAAACCCCAGGCACACACCTCTGATTTTTCGAAGTTATGTGCGTATTATAAATTAATTATCACTTGCTATAACGGTGATGGAAAACATCGTGAGGAAACCTGCATACTTTCTTCTGAGTTCTTTAAAAAAAAAGTTCTCAAAAAGTGTGTGAAGTCTGCCAATTGGCACGTGGCCAGGGCGGTGGACTATGGCCTGACCCCTCTCACTCTGAGAGGAGACCCGTGCCCAGCAGTGACTCAGTAAGGGGTTGACAATGATGATGATAATGTTGTATTAACTCACGTATATAGTTCTTACCTTGTAGAACTGTTTTCAAAATTCCATCATTGTGCTATTTGCTGTTTTACATTAATGAGAACATAAACAAAAATTCGAAACTTACTAAGTTTCCCTAGTTATTTTTATAAAAACTGATTAATAATGAACTTAACAAGCAAGATAGATTATTTCATATAATTATGTAGATTTTTAAGTATAACACATCAGGCTATAGTGAATCAGTTTCACCTAACTCTACTTTAAAAACTGTCTTAAAAATAGCCCATTTGCTCATCTCACCTCATGTTAAATGGTTGCTACTGATCAGTGACTCATTGTAATGAAGTTTAATTGAACAGGACTCACTAGGTACAATGAGTTGTTGACAAATACCTATAAGGATTGTCTTCCTCTACATGTACTACAGTAAATTCTGTATTGCGACTCTTCCACTGGGCTCTCTTAATTGCTATATATACAAAATTCGGAACTGATTTATCTATTTGATAGCAAAATACAAAATTTAATGTTTTACTAATAATCTAATAGGATAGCAAAATGCAAATTTAAAGTTTTTCTAATATCTATGTCCATACAACAATTTCTTTTATATTTATGAATCAGTTTTCATTTGGACCTACTTAAGCAAACAGGAACCAATTCACGCTTGCCAAAATCATTAAAAATGTTGATGTTTTCCAACAATATTATATTTGTATACATAGAACAAATTATTTTATGCAATATTGTAAATAGATTTTATCAAAAATAACCTAAAATTTTGACAAAAATGGCTTTTTCTCAAAAGTATCATTGTGTGGGTTGATTCTCTTTTGCATAAGTAGGTCC
>DWRA01004322.1:0-10984 GCA_018250295.1 Spathilepia clonius
AAGACGTTCATACAAAGTTACTTTGTGTGTTTAATGACATTACGATGACATATGTCCAAATGGGCCTATTATTTTGTGACAACTATAATACGAAAGCCACTCAAAAACAGTTGACTTTCATTTTTGTTGTTGTGAGTAAAAATTAAAATACTAAGAAAACTTATTAGATATTGTGTTTTATTTCTAGTAGGGCTATTTTCGTAATAGTTAGAGAAATTTGGTCCGTAATTCTTACTCAAAGAATTAAATTCAACATACAAAACAACCAAATAAACAAATTTTATTTATAGTTGAATTTCCTAAACGTTACAGGATAACACAAATTCCGAAGAATGTGTTCTGTGCAAAACACTAAAAGTTATTTAGATTGTATTTCATAGAACTTACTTTATTTGTTGTTTATAACTCGAGTTGGAAGTACCTTTCGGCGAGACACCTTGGCGTTGACAGGTATTCTGCTATCAAAGTTCTTTTTACCTATGCACATGAGCTTTCAGGCTTCACAGATTCAGTTAAATGCACCATGACACGTTAAAATACTTATTTACACTTTATAATCACGTGTATTCACGAATTTTAGAATCCAAACAATCACCGTTGGAAAAAGTCACTCTTTTTTACTACAGTACTGTATAGCTACAACTATAACTACTTACTAGATACCACAGATAGAAAAGAACAAAGCGGAATATTTCATTCATTTAGCGTTTTGTTACTTCGTTATTATTCTTGACTACTTTTATTAATAAGATAAAATAGATTATTGAATAACATCTTTTTGAGAGTGTATGTTTTTTATTCCTCTCCCAATTTCATGTTAACTATATAATCTACCTTCAATCGGGCGAATATTAATTAAATAGCAAAAAAAGTAAATCTGACTTTTGTCTCGTTTCACATTTGTCCTATGTGTGAAAAAGTGTATCACTGAGTAGTCATTCTGTATTATTACTTTAGTATAACAAGTTATAGATCTGTAACTAATCTGTGGATGTTACTAAATCTGCCTCAACCTTGAAGTTGATATTATTTTCTTCCCCTTAGAAATTATAACATTTGACAATTGACAATGACATTTCTGTTACTTCTAGAGATGTAACCTACTTTGAATATCGCAGTTGGTTCTAGTAGTCGTACTAGGTAAATTCAATACTATGATATTAATAGTATGAAGAAGAATGATCGTATACCTATAATATAAATCGTGTATAATAATTTTAAGGCAAAATATTAAATACCCTTTTTGGTATTCTTATAACTCCGCGTGTTCAAATATTATTTATAAATATGCTTTGGTATATTTATAATTTTGTACTAATATTTCACTACAGTAAATATTTTATAACTTGAAAGATGTAAATGTGTCTTTTAATGAATAATAAATCATATATTTACGTTAACATGCCACTAAAAACTTTATTTTTTAAAACCGAAATTAGTTATTTAAACTTCGCTTCAAAACATTTTAAATTGTAATACAATTACAGTATAATGCAAATATATAATACATACTGCCATTACTATAGTATTAATATTCGAAGTAACACAGCACTAATACTAATATACTTAGTATCGATATTATCTAGCATGACGTCTATCTGTCAAAGTATCAGTGTGAAAATGTCATATTAAATGTAATGGTGCCTCGGTTATGTATCTTTATTTAATGATAAATAACCTAGTTAATTAATTGTGTAGTTAATTGCAACTCGCAATTATGGTGGGCCTGGCAAAAATGAGTAATTTTGTTAGAAGTACAACCGCAATATGTTTACGTGCTAGTAAACTTACCCATGTGTGTAACCCCATAATGACTATAAGAGCTGTCCATACTACTCAACCCAAAAATGACTTGATGGAATTTTTTGACTTAAAGAAAAATTGGAACGAATCAAATATCAGAGTCGGCAGAGCGTGGAGATTAGATGAACTCAGAATAAAATCCAATACTGATCTGCACAAGCTGTGGTACATTTTACTGAAGGAACGCAATATGTTGTATACAATGGAACATGAATGTAACGAACAAGTTAAGGTATTCCCGAACCCAGAGAGGATTGACAAGGTGCAAGAATCTATGAACAATATAGAAACTGTTATAAGGGAACGCAATGTTGCTTATTACAAGTTAGAAACTGGTGAAACTGGAGAACGCCCAGTTGAAGAAGTACTAAATTTATTTGGCTTGCCGGAAAATTTGCAAAAGTCAGAGTATTACATACCCAAATTTATGAACACTAGATGGGTTCGAAGTTACCTTGAACATGGTTTCATTAACAGCTTGGCAGTCAAGAAATTTTACAGATTGTATAAAGAAAAGCAGTATCTTGAGAAAAAACGAGCAAAGAACAGGGATTATAACCATGTGCAACAACTATTAAAAAGATTCCCAAACTTGGATATGGAAGTTTTAAAGGCGCAGTACCCTGATGTTGATATTGAGAAGGCAAAGAGAACCAAAAAAGCTAGAGGCCATTTTGATCCCAAATATTAAATAAATATAATTGTAATTGCACTTTTTTGTTATTATTTAAAGGTAGATTTCATTAAAATACAGTATAAGTTAATTTATGAATATCTTATTATCATATGTTAAGATACATGTACAAATATGGAATTATGTTTTACAAAGATCAAAAATTATAATTATTTGAAATTCTAGACTGCTCCAATCATATGTACTTAAAAAAATCAATATTGATTATGAATATGTTTTAAATGGTTTTACCATTCTTAATGAGTTATGGACACATGTAATAATATACCAATTAAGTAAAGTAAAACAACATTCAGGGGAAAAATCTATTTATTAAACTTAATAGGTTTTTTGAAACCTCGTCTTCCTTTTGAGGCAATATAATTTTTAGTTCATTTAAAGATTCAAGTGTGGACACATATTTCTTTATAAAATGATCATTAACTAAATATGGTTCATAAGAAGATGTGTCAAATTCTTTACTTGTTGAAGGTCCATGTAGATTTTCACAATACTCTGACGCCTGCTTATAACTCAGAATATTGTAAGATTCTAAGTATGCAACAAATGTAATAGACAATAAATTAATAAAGTAGTCTTTATATATTCTATCATTTTCTCTATTCAAACTGAGTTTTGAATAATGATTTATGGAAACTTGACCAGACTTTCTATTTTCTGATAGAACATTTCTGCAGTTTTCTGACAGTATATCTAACAATTTCTGTGGTTCAATTGTGCTCCTAAAGTCATTAATTGGTAATGTATACACATCATTGCTCTGTGGATATTTTTCCCATGATCTATTATTAACACAGGAAATAATAATACTCATGATATCAAATTCCTTTGTATTAAGCATATTTTGTATAAGATGTAGACCAATAAAATATCTCATAAAAGAAGGTTGTACTTTTTCCATTATTTTTAATTTAGATATTGTTGGTAAACCTGAAAAGAAATATAAATTATTAATGAATAATTTAAATAACATTAGATTATTGCAGCATTAAACGACAATAATTCCATAATTTCTACAATACGTACATGAAATAATGTCACAAAACTCTTTCGCAAAAAGAGTTCTGTAACTGTTGTCAATATTTGGATAGTCTTCATTAGTCTTTAAGCCCTGCATATAGTATGTCTGTATTACTGTATTCATCCACAACTGAAATATAAATTAGAAAGCTCCCATTAATAACAGACATTGATATTTATCATAGTGAGTAATTAAATTTATCTTTCAACAATTATTAATTCTAATTTATGAGTTATATCTATAATATTCGGATTACAGATATAACTCAGAAATTATATGATTGATTTGACGTGGTAAGGAACATGTAAGAGGTATTTCAAATTAAGTGCTAAAGAATACCAATGCATTAAATTCATGATTAGATTATTGGGGCTAATTGATTATATTGAATTATTGATAGATGTGCAGAAATTGCAGTGAACAGTTAACTAATAAAATTCATAAATACATAGATCGGGAATTGGTTTATTAACAATATACCAATGTATATTTTTATTAAGCAAGTCTGCCAAAACGATAGTTAGAGACAGTGACTTCAACTGTTTTACTTTTTGTTAATTTAAACAAATGCTTACATGTTTATAATGATACTTAGGAAAGCATGTGACAATCCTTTGTTTCAAGTTCCGAGCGGTAATAGCTCCGGAGCTATTACCGCCACTCATATTTCTGCCTCACAACAGCAGTAGCTGCTGTGTTCTGATTTGAAAGGTGTGGTGATGGAGACATACTTATCCAAAGGGTGCAACACGCCTGTGGACAATGTCCGGGAGGACTCAAATTTAATCTAGGATTGATTACAGATGTCAATGGGTGGTACTGGCTATTTACCATCAGATCTACAGCATTCTCAGTTGCTACTACTATGGTATACGAACAAAGGTGTAACATGTCACTTTAGGATCATCATAAGTAATTTCATCATTATTTTATTGCTGATTCAGATACATGGGCATTAGGCCTATGAAAATAAACTTACAGTCATTGTTTTAATATGCTGTTCTGGATACTTTAAGTGAATAAAATAAGCAAATATTTTTATTATTTTCCGGCACCGATCAGTATCTGTGGGACTGTTAGGCCACAATATGTTGCTCATAAGTGGATTCAGTGACCGTGTTCGACTTCCTTGATTTGATGTCAAGCATCTGCAAATATACGTACACCAAGCATTATTACTAATAAAAAATAATTTTTACAAATAATATTGTGAACTAAGGAAATTGAAACTAGTTTTAGCTGACCCTGTGTTGGAATTAACCCATATTGAGAGAGTATAGTAAATATAGTGTGCGTGGAAAATAAGTACATTTTCTAAGTATACTGTATTATTTTCTCATTTGATGGAGTAGAAAACGAGAATGCAGTCTACCTGATGGTAAGTGACAACTGCCGCCCATAGACATTTGTAATCCACCCCAGATAAGACTAGAATTCTACTTGAGGTCGAGGACTAAGTTCGAATGCCTCGAATAAGTAAGTCTCCCTTACCACACCCTTTAAACCAGAAGACAACAGTGCTTAACACTGCTGTTATTAGGCAGAAATAGGTGTGGCGGTGGTGCCGCCGGAGTCGAACCACAAAGGGATCTACCACCTAGAAAATCTACTGTATTTCTAAACTTATTAAGATTCATAAAAGCCTGACTGGGGATGGAACCCAAAAGGCTCTGCATTATATTGTATCATGTTACATTAATGATAATGACTTTAGTAGTTGTCAATACCTTCAGTCAAGTATGAAAAGGCACTGAATTAATTTAACTTATCTATAAAAAATAATCATAGTTACTCCACTACAAATAGCACATGGAAATATGTAGAATTACTGAAATTATTATTTATGTGGCTTTACAGATGTATGTTCACAGTTAAAAAATTGTAGTAGTCACACCCAGTGGCTATCCACAATAGCCTATCTTGTGTCATTATGAGAAACTTATATTGCGAAAAAAGTTGTCATTGATAGGTCAATTCATCACACAAAAGAATCATATATCTTACAACTTTACAAAGGCATGATTGCTGATTGCTGCTGATGATTGATTATAATATTTATACCTGGAGTGGCACAAAGCTAAGTCAGTTTGTAGCAAATTGATGAGGCATTCCAAAATTAACATCAACCTCTCAATTCTTTCTGTTCTCTCTAAACATTCAAAAAGTTCAAAATTTTCTTTCATCCAATTAATTCTTCTAACTGCATCTATATGATTTGAATTTTCTTGTTTGTCAATAAGTGTATCATCACTGCTTTCTATACTTATTTCATACAACAGTCGACTGAAACAGTGAGACACAATTCCCTCCTCAGAGTGGTAATTAATTCTATTTGACAATGTCTTCTCTTTCTTATCCATAGGTGACGTAAGAAAGTTTTTGTAACAATCTCTTATAGCTTTTGATATGCATGGTGGATGCATATTAAAATTTAGTAGAAGTGCCTGTTGGCATTGCTTCATAATATACTCTATTGTATACGTAAAATTTTCATGAGCATTCTGTAATTGAAAAGATATTTCGTTATAATTTCAATAAAGGTTTTACTCAATACAATTTAGTACTATTATAAATGATATACATAATATTTGACAACATAGTTCATAGGGAGAAAAAAATCAGAAAAAGAACAAGTGAAAATTGCAAGACAATAGGTATATACCTTTTTTATTGTTCTTGAGGGGTAATCTTCAAGACAAGTTATACAGTGCTGTATAAGCGACAGTGGTTTTTGGGATTTTTACTCAATAAAACCGCCTGATGGCGGTCCTCAGTGCTGCATAGAGGACTCAGGGAACTCCAAATGAACATGACCTAAGTCCTTTGAGCGTTTTGCCCCGTCGGGCTCTGCCCGGATGAATTTAACACTCACCACACCGGATGGTAGTTTTACGACGGTATATGACCTCAAATACTGTCGTCCTCTTACTGTCACTGTCCGCTCACAACCCCTTAAGCACTCTTTGAGTCGACTTACCGCCGTCTAATGGCCGTAGCGATATTCTGGTCCGCAAGTACAGGGTCAAGGACCATACTCATAGAATTAATAATATTATATGAAGGTAAGAAACCTTCTAATTTCTTTGAATTTCTCTTTTCATACTTTCCATATTTTCCAAGGTATACCAAAACTTGGTTAGTATCTAGCGGTGCAAATATTGATGGGTTAATGAGCATGATAAGCAATAATAGTAAAGTTGTTTGAATTTCGGCCTCTTACAAAGGTCTGGGGTTAAAATCCTTGGCACATCTGACTTTTTGAAACAATGTGCACTAATATCATACAATAATTTAACATTTTGTTGCATATTATTTATCACTTTATTCTGTAATGAAAAGAAAAGATTTCAAAGGAGTGTGAAGTCTACTGTATAGGCAGTGATGGAGTAATAGTTTAAACTCTACCTCTACATCACAGTCTGCGATTCCAAGCCCCAGGCATGCACCTCTGACTATTAAAAGTTATTTATTATAAAAACATTATTACTTCCCATAACACTGAAGGAACACACCTTGAGAAAACATACTCACCTGGGAGTTCATAAAAAAAAATTCTCAATGTTGCATGAAGTCTACCAATTCTCACTTGACCACTTGGGACTACGAGCTAATACCTTTCGCTCTAAGAGGAGACCTATGCCCAGTATTAAAACAGTGATGGGTTGATGATGTGAAATCTACTCATTTCCATTTGGCCAGTATGGAGGACTGTAGAAAAAAACCAACCTACTCACTTCAAGGAACACATGCCCGACTGCGTGCCATGATGCATGATATGATAAGAATGGTAATGAATATTAATGATGTACTCATATTTACCATCATGATTTCCACAATCTCCTTTAACATACTTTCAGGCAGGTATTGATGTGAATTAATGCACATGAGACATATTTCTATTGCTTCATGCCAGGCTTTGTTTTTTATTTCAATATTAAAATATTTCTCAGCAGCTGCAGGTATCTGTACTATATTTGCCTGAAACATAGTTATATGATATTAAACATATAAATTGTACTATGCATTGGGCATCAGTAGCACCAAATTATAGTAGAGTGTTCAGATTAGTATTAGTAAGTGAATGCCATGATATTGAAAGGATCTAACTAGAATACCCACTTTCATAAGGGCTAAGTTCCTATGTTAAAATCTCACCCTCTTAAATTATTGATATCTAAAATTAAACCAATTTCTTTCTTTTATTAATTTTATTCTAAGCCGATTCAATTATTTATATACCTAACACATACTTCTCTTCTAACATACATAAGCAGAATTCTTGAGCAGTGACACATTTGTGATGAACAACAGACTGGTCTTTTGTCCTATTCAGGGTAATTTACAGACTTTAATGAGCAGCAATTATTATACAACAAATTTGATAAGACAGCTTTATAATTTGACTCTATAGGCATTACGACTATTAGGTAATAGGTAATCGGTACTGGTAAATCAGGTGGTTTACAGGTACTAAATAAGACACATTCCAATATTGTTCTCAGGGGCAGCAATACACCTGTGGCCATAATCAGTAACTATAGAACTCTTTATCTTATCTACTACTACTACATGGCTTTTGCTACAGCTTACGGACTATGTGGCTTTTGCTCCTTCTAAAACACATATAAAAAGATCATGGAAACCAATGGCTCCAGGAAATTATATTAATAAGAAGCTTTCACAGTGTTTGAAAAATGTAACATGATATAAATATAACTGAAATTTTATACCATCAATAGTTTGAATGAAATGGGATGTATGCGATACATTTAATGTGCTTGAATTTTGTTTTTATGTCAAAGTCTAATATATTTTCCTTAATCAGTTTTTCCTTAAACAGTATCCTAAGATACTTTTTATAATATAAGCTATCTGCTAATTAAAGTCATATTAAGATTAGTACAGTCATTTCAGCAAGTGCTCTAATAGGCAGAGAGACAACAGTCTTAATAATTGTTTCTTGTTTTAAGTATTGCAACTTAATGCAAATAATTAAGTAAAAAGCATTATGAAATTACTAACAGTCATTTTCATTTTATTGTGTACAGATTAAAAACAATAAAAAAAAAATACTTACATTTGTACCAAAATGAATACACTTCTTATCAACACACTCTGGTAAGTATAACACTTGGAATCTTTTCTGGATATCTGCGTATGCTTTGTAAGATACTTTCAAACATGCTTGGTGATGTAGGGCACTTACAGGAAAATTTTTTGAACGTTTCTTGGAGACTGTATCTTCCTCATATTTCCTCTTTATGCCCAACCATATTTGTTTTTCTTCTGCCATTGTTGTTCGAAATTGGGTAAATTTAGTTTAGTCGTTTTAAATATTCAGTCATTTCAAACGTACGTGTGACTCACGCAACGCGACTTGGTAAACTAAGCATACTCAATGAAGTTTATGAGCGATACTGAATATTAGGTAGTAACTATTTTAAGCTCGTGTTTCCGTATGCTGACGCACTTGCGACCAATTGTTGGATTGATTGTTACGAATAAATTACATCGTGATTTTATATTTGCAATTAATTTTAGGTACAACACAGTAGTTCCGTCCGACAAGAGCGCACGAAACATAGGTAAAATTAACATTGTTCTGACGTTGCTGCAGTGAATCTATTGATAAAAAATAATCTCTGAGAACGACACTTGCTACTGCACTGTGGACTGATATACATAAAATTAATAGTTTAATGGAAAATAAGTTTATAATCACAAAATCAAAAACCTCAAGACTACAGTTCTAAATGTCATTGACGTCATTGTCAACGTGAACTTAAGCCATCGAATTTCTATAAGTTAAGTTTTTAAATTCTTACATTTATCTAAGGCGAAAGAGTTGAGGTTGGATATTTTTTTATCTAAAAGACAAAATGCGTCTAAGACTAGTAGTATTAGTAGGAGTAGTAGCAGAAGCAGAAGTACTAGTAGTAGTATTAACTTAGCGGTGCCCCGACATATATAGCAGTATAGATAGACATTATGAATATTAAAGAATTATTATGAAAAAATTAAAACAATAAATTTTGGTTATAATAGTTTCACATAAAAGACATTATTTTACCTAGGCCAAAAAAACGTTTTCAGTGGACAGTAATTTGAGCGACTTGCTTATTTTTTATTTATGGTATCTTATAGCTAAATTACATAACAGCTTTATAAATTTTAGTATAGGTATATGTTATTTTGTTGCAAATACAAGCTATATTATTCTAAGGTTCTATTCAAATCCGATGAGTAGCTTTTTGCTTAAGAAGGACCACCGAAAACCCTTTATCCATCCTTACAAATATTTTGCTTTTATAAAATTGTTAGAATAGAATTTTAATATATCTATTATTTAACTATGTTATGTATACATTCAAACATAAAATAATTTCACGCACACGCTTGAAACAAAGCCGTCATTTTGGAATTCAATCTTTATGAAATCAAGTTATTATTATACGCACCTACATAGATTGAAAATTTCAAGTGTGAAAAATGAAATTAGGTATAAGGTTAAGAACTTTCTTTTTCGATGGAAATAGGTTGTCTTCTATAATTGCATCGAGTATATTTTTTTTAACTTATTTCTATAGCCGGGAAACACACGCATTAAGATTCCACCAACATATAGTATTGCTTGTGCGAATGAAATTTTAGAAAATGACTTACAAAAAGGAAAAATCTCTTTTTAAGAAAACACATTTTTTTGGCTGTGAACTAGATTTTTATGAACCTATTGGTATATTTTCTTTTATCAAAATTGACATGGTTCGTTATTCTTTCAAATTTCGGATTTTATCATCCATCGTAACAGTACGCAGTAAGCATCCAAGTTTGAAAACAATTAATATGTCTCATAGCATTTGGACCTGTATCGTCCTCTACCAATTTCCATTGGAGAAGCAGTGTGGAGTGTTTCATTCTGCCCGTTGTGAGTAGAGACCAGTAGTGTTCAACGCACGTTTATAACAATCGAATTCAATTCTGGGATTTTATTATAAGATTACTAGTTCGTTAGTCTTAAAGCACATTTTTTAAATATGGAATTAACACACGAGCATGCAGTGTATCTGATGGTAAACGGGCCTTGCCGCTCATGGCCATTTGTAATAACTTCCAGATGAGAATTTTCTAGCATCCTACCTGAGGTCAAGCACTGATGCGTTGGTACCCTTGAGAACTAAGTTGGAATGCCTCGGATATGTGTATTTCCCTTACCACACTCTTCAAATCAGAACACAACAACGCTTAACACCAGTAGTGTTAAGCGCTGCTGTCTTCTGGTTTGAAGGGTGTGGTAAGGAAGACTCACTTATCCCATGCATTCCAACTTAGTCCTCAGGGGAGTAGCATCTGTGGTCGACTCCAAGTAAGATTCTAGTCTTATCTGGGTTAGATTACAAATATCCATGGGCGGCAGTTGCCACTTACCATCAGGTGGACTGCATGCTCGTTTGCTACTCCATCATATA
>DWRA01004323.1:0-10984 GCA_018250295.1 Spathilepia clonius
GTAAAAACGCATGTGTGGTCGACTTCAGTTGGAATTCTAGTCTTATCTGGGGTGGATCAAAAATATTCGTAGGCGGCAGTTGCCACTTACCATCAGGTGGACTGCATGCTCGTTTGGTACTCCATTATAAAAAAAATGACATAATTTTGTAAATTATTTATTTAACCATATAAATGTATAACTTTCTACTAAGCTCATCAGCTTGCAATTCCATTACAATAAGTAGTTATTCAATATAACATAACCATATTTTAATACAATGTCTCTTAAATCTTTTACCTTAATCAGTCAAGGATACATATAATTCCATGTAACAACAACTAAGGCCTTTTTTGTCACGCGGGTTTACTAGTACTGCGTGTCTCACTTGCATGCGTACATGACATGCATGACAGGAAAAGTATAACAACAGTGTTAAGCGCTGCTGTATTCTTGTATGAAAGGTGTTTGAAGAGACATACTTATCCGAGGCGTTCCAACTTAGTCTTAACGGATAGGAACGCATCTGTACCCGCCTTAGTTGGGACTCGGTCATATGTGAGGTTGATTACATGTCTATAGGTGGCAGTGAACACAGCATCTGGTGGATGTCATGCTCGTCTGCTTCCTACTTTTATACAATTTAAATAAACCTATAAATGATGAATGCAAGAGATATGCATGCTGGCCAAAACCGCATGCGGACAGCAAACCCGCGTGATAGGAAATACGCCCTTAGTACACATGTAGTAGAGCCATAATATATAATATACAATTAAGCCGTTACGTTTTTTTAATCTAACAAAATCCTCTACATACAATATATTTTAGACGACAATTATAGGCACTTAAGTGAAACCCACACGAATATTATTTTTTTTTTTTACAAAAGGCAACATTTTAAAAGTGATAATATGTGACATTTGTCAACATTAACATTTACACTGTATACAGTGTGTGTGTATTTTTCACATTTTGTATACAAAAAATGTGTGAGAATATCCAATATACGAATCATGTTTTACTTTAAAATTATTTAATGCAATGAGATATTAGGACAATGTTAACAAAACGACTACGCCATAAAATATTTACTGAAGCACTGATATTTTTTATTGCTATCACGAATATAAAAGATATTGCTACAAAATGAAACTTTATGTTTCTGAATATTCATTTATATTGTTCCAATTTCTTTTAATCCCCGACATCTTACTAATCTTTGGATAGAAATCAATATTTACTGACAAGAGTTTGTCTGGTCTTATACGTAGCGATAAATAAAAAGTACATGCAAGTACAGCTTGAAGATAAATCTTAACTAATCCCGTTTCTTAGTTATTCTTTATACAAGTCCGTGCTTAGTTATTCCATATAATTTTTGATATTTACATAAAATTAAAATATTTATTTGAACTTTAAACAGTAACTTAATACCGCAGTTATTAGTAATAATGCCACTGGACTTAAATACGGTATATTACCTTTGATATTACCGTGACAAGTGCAAAAATAACTCAGTCAAATGGACTTATATACAAAAACATTGTTAAACTATCCAATGAAATTTGTTGCAAGTAGCATGCAATTTATTTGATGGTAAGTGGTCACTGTCGTTCGTGGATATCTGCAGCAAACTCCACATAGATCAGAGGTTCTACCTGAAGCTGATCAAAAATGTTGCAACTCCTGAGAAATATGATCACTGTCACGTAAAAGTATTTATTTTCTATACAACATTATTGTATATTTAAGAATTTTCATATTTCTACTCTAGTTGATTTTATCAATTATTAGGAAAGTAATTGACCATGACAAAAAAATTGATCAATCAATCAGATAATAAATTTTATTAAACACAAACGTGATAATTAATTATTTATAACATTATCAGACTGATTACACATTCCATCAAATAAATACATATAAAATATACATATTTTACAAATGGAATAAAATGTTTTAAGACCATCTCACAGATAATTAAATTAAGTATATCATTTCCATACGAGAGCAGCAAGAGAAGAGACAAATGATCCAATAATGTACACACATGACTGTGATAATGTGTGTGATATAAAAAGCTACACTACACAGCTATAACAAAAATGTTTTGTTTGATTGTAGGTGCACAGTTAAAGAGTTTGACAGGATATAAAACATAACATTTATATTTTGTTTTGAGTAATTCGTAGCAACTTATCGTTAGTTTCATCAGGGGTTGTATTTCTGCCTAATAACAGCAGTGTTAAGTGCTGCTGTCTTCTGGCTTGAAGGGTGTGGTATGGGTGACTTACTTATCCGAGCCATTCCGAGGAACTAAGTCCTCAGACTCAGATGCATCAAGTAACTATGTTGCCCTTGCCACACCTTTCAATCTCAGAACACAGCAGCACTTCATCGTCAACCCATTACTGTCCCACTGCTGGGTAGGGGTCTCCTCTAAGAGTGAGAGGAGTTAGGCCATAGTCCACCGCACTGGCCAAGTGTGAATTGGCAGCACTTAACACTGCTATAATTCTGCAGAATCACGTATGGTGCTGGTACCTGCAGTCAATCATAGATCTCTACCACCAACTAAAACTAGTTCCAAAGAAATAATATCATATAGACTTTTACAAAATTAATTCTTCGTATTTGCCAATAACTCATTCTGTTTACACGGTACACGCTTAAATACAACATAACAGACCATAAATACATTTGAGTACATAACATATTTTCTAAGCACCAAGCTAAGGCAACTATTACCAATAACTGCGGCATATACTTCTCTTCATCATACCCTCACTGTGGAAGTTGTGTTAGTTGTGATGCTGTTAGAGGCCTGGTTGCTCCGAGGCCTCCGGAAGAGCAGGACGTGGGGTTCTGGGTTATGGACCATGAAGTGCAGCCAGCCGGGACTTTGCTGCACACCGAGGTTCCTCCATTCAGTCTCAGTCATTAAGTGCGACTTAGGAACAAGGCGGGCTATGTCTGGAGGCAGGATCACGTGCCTGGAATACATCCAGAATTAAATAAATAAAAAAACGTGAAAGTCGATCCAGCCCTTTTGGAGATCAGCTCAAACAGACAAAAATGTAATAATTGTTTGTTTTGTTATATGTACCATATATACTTCCATGTAGTAAAAAAGTTATTGTATTAAGAGCTGTGGATTTTGTTAACAATAAAATAAAAAATAAATAAACAATACGCCATACTTGTGGGATAAAAAACTTCACAGATTTTTCGTGGCAATCTGAATATTTCAACATCTATGTTGTGACTGAAGTAGAACTAAAATTTTCATACATATTGTGCAAACTTAGATAATAAAATTTAGCTAAAATATTTCTAAGAAACCTACAACTAGGGAAGATATATTTCAGTAAAAGTGTCAACCAATATTGTGATTCAGATTGGTATGGATTATTTTAGAAATCTTATAATAGTCTGAAGATGGTAGAGCCCTTTGTTTCTACACCAACGGGACCACCAGAAACGCATCTATTTCAGCCTAATAACAATAATGTTGAAGGCAGTTGTATTCTGGTTTGAAGAGTATGGGTAAGGGAGATACACTTATTTGAGGTGTGTCAACTTAGCTTTCAAAGGTAGCAATGTATTTGTGGTTGACCTCTCTAAGATTCTAATCTTATCTGGGGTTCATTACAGATTTCCACTAATGCCAGTTACTATTTACTATCAGGTGTACTAAAAGCTACTTCCATGACAGAAATAAAAAAAAGAAATATATAAAATAATATATCTTTTTGATTATGTCGTAATAATACTTGCCCATACATATCGTATGGTATCATTGTGAGGCAAAGATATAAAAAATATGATAAGTAAAATAGAGTAAGTCCAAGGAATCTCAAAAAAAGAAACTAGGAGAAACATTATACAGTCATAAGATATCATTAAGTTCACAATTAGACATTTTCCAATTTGACCTTTAGTTAAATGGAAAGCATAATGCAACATATATGCAATATTGAAAATATAGTAAAGGTTATGAGGCTGAATGTATTAACATATATAATTAATATTTATCATTTTAAGGGCATGAAAATTGAATTTCTTTCGTAAATTGTAATCTTATGGTGGATTTCTAAACACACATATGTTATATTAAAAAAATATAATTTAGGTGTCATTGAGTATAATAGTTTTTGGGCTTCAAACTAAAATGAATTCTAATAGATAATTAAGCATTTTACCGAAATAAATAAGATCTAATTTCGTAACTTTTAATTATTTTACTCACCTGTATTCGTAAACATCATCATTATATCTTTCGGAGTACTGGATTTGGTCAACGGGCATTTTTATTTATTTATTATCACTTTTTCCTCTAAATCATAAAAAAATACGAATCACCGGACTAACGAACTTTTTCTGGAACACTTTAAATTCGTATACACAACCTAGAAAAACTGGAAATGGAAACGACTGCTGTAACTGACTGACAGTTAAAAAATGAAACACATTCAAATACTCAGTTTGTTTAATACATTATATTTTGATACATAATTCACTTCTTTTAAAAATTGGTTTATTATTAGATTAAAGATAAATTATTATTTTTTGTATACTACTATCGTTATTTATAATTAAGTAATCATATTTTAAACATTCTGTATCCAAAACTTGAATTATAAAATTACAGATTTTGGTGACATAAAAACTAATCTTCCGAATGCCTCGAACTCATGGAGGGAATGTCAAATTTACTGCAAAACGTTCCAACTAACGCACGATGTTAACTTTGTCTATCTATCAAAGATATATAGCATAAAAAATACTTATTTTAAAGGCCAAACAGAGAGTCAGTTACATTATGTAAATAATTTATGATACGAAGTTATAAAATAAAAACACGTTATTTTATATATTATTATGTCATATTATTTATTTTACGTCATTTATTATTTGTATTTCTTCGATAGTAAAATATATAATACTACGAAATAGTAAATTCTTCAATTGCAATAAGATTGTGTATGTACGAAAGACTACAAAAGCTAAAATAGTAATCAACTACTTAATATCCAACAATCAATCATCTACAATCCTAATGATAATTCACTCACTTTTTAAAATTGATTTCAACATCCAATTGTAATTGCATTTCGCTGGTTTTGCTATACAAGAACAAACAAATAATTTCAAAATATTTGACGTTCGTTTGTCTCAATTAATGAAAACTTGGAAATTACTAAATTATTTTAAACAATATGGATTCTCAAAGATTTTACAAGAATACTTCTTTCGTGAATATGAGGCTGTTTATTTATAACAAAAAATGTAATGAACTTAACCAAAGTATTAATGAAAGAAGATCTATTCCTCACACTGATTGCAGCAATCACAGAATTCTCACAGTATCGTTGCATTGCAATAAAATGACGCAGGTTACTTGCGATAATGACACAGGAACGATCTTGCGCAAGGCGGAAGGGCGAAAACATTTTTAGATGAGAGAACCGGTATTATCCAATCATAGGACCCCCCTGAAACAATTCAATCACGACTCCCGTGCGTAGGGTGACCAGGTTTTAGGATTAGCATCGAGCTATTACTACCCCACAGGTGGGCACAAATCTGACCAAATACATCGCCCTGCCTAAGTGTGGGTAGAATTGGGCTCAGATTCATTAAATTGTAGATTTTACTTCTTTTTCGGGCATCTAACGACGCGTAATTGAATTCCGAAAACAATTAGTCTCACCTCAGCTTAAGTTTAAGTAAATTACTACAAATAACATTGATTCCCAAATGGTTTTGAAAAATCAGGTATAAAATAAAATATTAGGTACCCTGCAAAGATTTTGTTTAAAAGAGTAACACTATAGAAGTAAAGTTAAATTAAACAATTATACAGATGAACAAAAACAAGTGTTTAATACATAGTGATGTCTTTTACCAATTGTTTTGACTTTAAACTACAAAATTAAAGCTTCCATCACATTGAAGCATTAAAGTGAAAAAAGAAAGGGTTGGCTATTTAAGTGAGAATTGAACTACATAATCGGTTTGTTACCAGAGAATACTTATTTTCGACAATTACATTATGTGTTTTAACTATTAATTCCTCATTTGAAAAGCATCATGCTCATACGGTATCTAATCAACGACTATTCCCATTGCCCATTTAGTTTGTCAGTGCATTCGGTATCCCGCCACTCCACTGTCGACTTGTAGTCATGACGTCTATCACACTGGAATTCCTACAGGACCTTTTAAGGGACGACTACCCGGATGTCATAATTCAGGAATTTCAGGTTCGTAATTATTTTAGTATCTTAAATTATCTTTTGGTACTCTTTACTACAGAAATCGTTATTGTTATCTGTAATCAATAGTTTAAAACAGGAAATAGTATAAAGTATAAAATAGCCTGCCATTTTAATGGTGTTAGAAATCTAATAATTGGTGTATTAATAGATTAATAATCTGTATCTTATAGTTATACATTATTAATAAAAAGTATCGCTGCGCTCCGTTTCAAGTAATTAAAATTTTAGTACGATGAATAGTAAATAGATGTCTCTAATTACTTCGAAAAAATATGTTATCTCTATATAGTAAAATAAATATACTTCTTTATAATACAAGATTGCACTATGCATTAAAGGTTAATAATCTGCACACAAAATAACATCAAAACGATTTAATGAAGAATTAAAGGTGAAAAAAAATGCTTCAGGAGTTTAGCATAGTAAAAATTTTATCATGCTTTTAGTTTTTTCTTTCCGTTATTACTGTGAGATTTACTACTTCTCTTAATTTAGTTCACGCATTTTATGTTGAACATTAACTGCATTTTTAAAATGGATGAATGAATATTTTAACAAGAAGCGACCACACGGGCAGGTTACATTAATAATATTTAATTATTATTGCTTTATTCATATGATACGACACCACTAATAATAATATACCGATCATTTTTTTGTGATAGTTTTACGTTTTGCGCGTGTACATATTGATTCGCGCATTATTTTTTTACCAATTGTACGAAAGAAGTGTAACTTCTTACATAAGTACACAAGTATTTTAGTTACATCGATTTTGCGATTTGGCACTGTAAAAATGAGGTACTACGAGTAGTTGAAGAAACTTTTTGGAATATTTTGTAAATGTAAAAAAAAATAAGCACACATTTTTAGGTTCAGGATATAATTTTAAAGTAATTTCAGGGTGCGCCGGGCTCCAAAAGAGGCGACAACTATACTTCTATGGTATACCGTATAACATTAAAAGGCATACGAAAACTTCCGGAACCTGACGGTTCATCAGAGACCGAGGAACCCTGGGAAGGGTCTTTAATCTACAAATGTCTGCCAGAAAGCATACTGAGGCGAGAGGCCTTCAAAAGCGACGAGCTCTTTTGTAACGAAGTCGCTTTTTACACTAAAATCTGGCCGGCCATGGAAAAATTTCAAGCGCAGTGGGAAACCGTAACTCATCCATTCAAATCCATACCAAAATGCTACTTGGCCCAGAATGATGTGGTGATCTTGAAGGATCTAAAGCAGCTAGGTTTTGTGATGCCGGACAGGAGACAGGGTCTCAGCACTGAGCAGTGTTACTTCGCGTTGCAGAAGTTGTCACACTTTCACGCGCTCTCGCTAGCCATGAAGTGTAATGACCCTGAAGCCTTTTACGAGTTGCTGGAAGATGGAGTGACTGAGGGTAAGACGAATGCCTAATTGTTTTGTAACCGAGATGGAATGACGACATCTTTTAAAAAATTAAGTTACATTATTTCTTTCAAATAGGTAATAGTTGTTCAATCGTGGAGATACCACTGTCACTCCCATTTTTAGCGTGATGCAGTTGTAGCGTACCGGTGAAAGAGGGTGGTCAGCTGATTCGCATATGAGGTGACCATCTTAGTTTACTGGAGTACACATATGCGGCAGATAGGTAGGATTGATCTTACCTGGTGTTGATTTCAAATATCACTTGCACAGCCATTTACCACTTACCATCCGCTGCCATCCATGTCATTTGCCACTTACCACCAGATCGAGTCTATGAATAATTTATATTACAATAAAATAAATAAGTATGTGCTACAACGCTGACAACTCATCATTTAATTAAATTGAAGCGCATAGCGTGAGGTCCCAGTGACTAATTTCAAAGTGACCTAAATCATAGTTTCCTGCTGAAAGGATTTGTTGCAATGACACATTGGACAGAAAATATGGGCATGTCTGAAGATTAGAGTAGAGGGTCTACCGTACGAACAAAACTAATTATATCATTAAGAATTCAAGGATCTTGACCTATCTAAAAGTTGAAAGAATGGTTTATGTAACTTTGTTGTGATCGACAACGATGGGAAAAAGAATAGGACTTTTTATCGTCTTTCTTAAGTTCTGATGACGAATCTAAAATGTTCTGTTTCCAGTATTTTTCTTACCAGAAAACGTAGACTACTACAAAACGTACTATGTGGAAGCAACACGGAATGCGATCGCGCTTGTGGAAGAAGAATTAAAAGAAGCAGAAGATAGGGACTTGTACCTGGATAAATTGCGCAACTTCTGCAATCTGGAAACATTCTTCCAGACTATGATGGAGCTGGTGGCTCCCAGGGAACCGCTAGCCGTCATTTGCCACGGAGATTGCTGGACGAACAACTTTTTGTTTAGATATTCTGATGGTGACATTGCTGAGGTATATTTTTGAGTTTTGGGTCTAGATGTTTAATATACAATCACCCATTTTAGTCGTCAATTTAACTAGCATCTATGTAATATAATTTCTGTAGAATATCATGGACTCTGTACATTCAGTTTCAAAATTTGCCGTTTACTACTCATACAGGCACTTTTTGCCAGAAACGACAAATGTAAAAAATGTTCGTTCCGGCTTAACCCTATAACATTCTGTATGTCTTATAAACTAATCGATAATAAGGAATTAATTGATCCAAAATACTATCCTAAAAAGATAAGGACTTTACCAGAAGTATCATAGTGACGTTTTACTCCAAAACATCTAAGAATCCTATAAGAGAAAGAAACTAATAAATTATGAATATGTGCTTACATATTTTACACAGACTGACAAATCGAAAAATCCCATAACTATAATTTTTTCATCAGATGTACATGGTGGACTTCCAAGTGGCGCGATATGCTTCTCCAGCTCTAGACCTGGCGTACATTATGTACATCTGCCTGGAACGGGAACAGAGAGCTGAGCACATGGCCTCTCTTCTGGAATACTATGGGGACGAGCTCCACCGACGACTGGTAGAGATGAGCGATGGGACTATTAGCGGGTATCTGGATAAAGAGGCTTTGAACACCATGTTAGTATTCTACTTTAGTATTAATTATACTTTATTGACAAATTGCCGCTTTAGATTATTGCCGAATATATTTTTGATTTGGTTCGAAGGACCAAAATTATTTAGATTTTCGTCCGAAGCACCTTATATGACTGTATGACTTTTAGCGTGGGTATAGGCATTATAAGTGAAAATTATGACAGAATTTGTCATTTAGCTAGATTGCTACATGATTAAAACTCACACTATATACATGAACTTTATATGAACTTTATATGGTAACATTAGTGGCCACAAGTTACTCGTTCTCGACATAGTTGAAGTAACCTTAACCTGGAATTTTATTTAGATCCTATCTCCAGGTTACAAGATGAGTTCAAGCGCAGCAGTCAGTTTGGGCTGGGCATAGCGCTGGACATGTATCACATCATGACCTGTGATAGTGACGAAGCGCCCAATCTTTATCAACCTGAAGTAAGTAATATGATGACGAATACCACTAATTAACAGTGATAACTGCTTTGTATGTCTTCATAGATATACCATGCTGGCCAAGAGCAGATTTTACATACCTGTGAGATCCTATTTCATTCTTACAAAAATGTCATTTCCTTAGGATGATTTTTTTCACCATTAAGGCAATTAAAAAATATTTTTTAAAACGCACATACCAAAAAATCTGATGTCTAGATTTGTAATATTTGCTCACTCTGGGAATAATTTTGCTTATTAGCTTAGTCATTATCTTTCTAGGAAACTGAAGAACTAGAATCTCACGACGGCACGAACATAAAACCGGTGGTGACCACGAATGCAGCGTGCAAGAAGAAAATGACAGATTTAGTTAAGGAATTAGTTGACGGAGGACTACTGTAACTAGCTAATCGAGAAAATCATTATTTTTATTACTTGCTCTTGGTTTGGTAGAATATAGTACCTTCCTACCTTATAGCAGAGGTAAGGTAAGTTGTAGTTTGAAAAGTGATAAGTCGAGCTATCTAAAGGGGAATGGATAAATGGACTTTAGGTTGATTCCTTCCTGGAGTAGGTTACAGATGTCCATGGACGGTCAAGAACTTTTCATACTCATTTGCTTATTAAAATAGACGTCATACACAATATACTCAGTTTTTTAACTTTTTCCAATGTGTTGTAAATAGATATTACATAGGACGAAAATTTACATATTTTTTTTTGTATATCCTCAAAAACGCAACGATGGCAATACCATACTACTGTGATTGGCGTTGGTTTATCGTAAATGTCAGTGATAAGAACTGAAGTCTTATATGATTTGTACAATAAAAGTTTTGATTTCCAGATATGTAACGTTAAATTTGGAATCTCTTGTGGTTGTGATAATGGCTCTTTAATTATGTACGTGTATTAAATACACTGAATAAACCAAATTATCTGTATTTTGTAGATTTGGAAAAAACTTATGTGTCAGTTAATTTTTATATAGATTTACAATTAATTATGACTAAATATAGTGAGAAATTACAGTCAACGAAGAACACGGAAAAATACAGGAAAAGATAAACGAAGATTTGAACAGGGTGACAAAAGGAAAGTTTAAAAATCGATTGTAACATTTTTGATATATGAATATCTATACTTAAAATAAATCTGAAGAGAGGTCGATTCTGTACATGAAATATATTTCCAAAATAACTATCAGGGGGTGATTAGGGATCGATACTGATGCCA